>PISX010016797.1:25409-45262 GCA_004024625.1 Mellivora capensis | reverse complement strand
TCATGGTGGATGATCTTTTTAATGTGCTATTGGATCCTGTTTGCTAGGATCTTGTTGAGAATCTTAGCATCCATATTCATCAGTGATATTGGTCTGAAATTCTCCTTTTTGGTGTGGTCTTTGCCTGGTTTAGGGATCAGGGTAATGCTGGCTTCATAAAAAGAGTCTGGAAGTTTTCCTTCAGCTTCAATTTTTTGAATATACAGTTATATACATTAGAATTATATACAATTGAATATACAAGAATATATACATAATAATTTAAACTGCCATCATAAATACACTTTAACAAGCAATTATGAGCATTCTTGAAACAGACAAATAAAGAAAAACCTGCCATAAAGAAATAAAACATCTCAGCAAAGAAAAAGGCAATATAAAGAACCAAATGGAAATTTTAGAACTGAAAAATACAATAATTGAAATAAAGAGCTTAGTAAATGGTCTGGTCTAAATAGAAGAATAGAGAGGATGGAGGAAAGAACTGGTGAACTTGAAGATAGAACAATAACTATTACCCAATCTGAACAAAAGAGTAAACGGCCCAAACGGACTCCGACACAATGGTTGAAGTAAAAACAACAGAGTAAAAAAATAGACTAAAAAAAAACCAAACAAACAAAACAGGGTCTCGGGGACCTGTGGAACTATAAGATCTGATATTTTTGTCATCAGAGGCCTGCAAGGAGAGGAGAAAGAAGGTAGGGCTGAAAAAGTATGTCAAAAAATGTGAAATAATGACTGAAAATGTTCTGAATTTGGCAAAGACACAAACCTAAGTAAGTTAAACCCAAAAAATCTACATCAAGTCACATCATTATCAAACTTCTGAAAACCAAAAACAATGAAAAACATGTTGAATACACTGAGATAAATATGACACCTTAACTGTAAGGGATAAACCATTTGAATGACCAGATTTCTCATCAGAAACCATGGAGACCAGAAGAAAGTGACTTAACATTTTTCAAGTGCTAAAAGAAAAGAACTGTCAACCCAGATTCCATAGGAAAATACCATTCTACAATGAAGAGGAAATCAAGACATCCTCACATGAAGCAACCTCCAAAATAATAGATAAAGGAAGTTCTCTAACAGAAGAGAACCAATAAAAGAAGGAACCTTGGAACATCAAGAAGGAAGGAAGAACTACAGTAAGCAAAAATATGTCTAAATATGATAGGCTTTTTCTTTTCCTATTGAGTTTGCTAAATTACGTTGGATGGTTGTTATGAACTGAACATGCTCTTCCAAATTTAAAAGTTGAAACCCTAACCACTAAGGTGACCATCCACCCAGGATCTGTGAGCAGGTATTAAGGTTAAAAAATCGTGGGGGTCCTATTCCCATAGACTTGTCTCTCTCTACCACATGAGGACACAGAGAGAAAGCAATCATCAGTGAATCACGAAAACAGTTCTCACCAGGAACTGAATCAGATGGGATCTTGATCTTGGACTTCTCAGACACCAGAACCATGAGAAAGTGATTTCTGTTGTTGAAGCCACATTGTCTGTGGTATATTTGTTATGGCAGCCCAAATGGACTCCGACACAATGGTTGAAGTAAAAATTGTAACACTGTTCAATGCAGTTCTAAATGTGTGCCAAAGAAATAATTAAAACAAATATATTAGAAACGGGGAGGATAAAGAGACATAAAGGGAGTTAAGGTTTCTATATTTTGCTAGAACTGGTAAAATGACACCAGTGCACTGCAGTTAAGTCATGTATAAATGGCATCGTGCCTAGAGCAGCCACTAAAAACCTATTGAAAAAGACATACTCAAAAACACTGTGGACAAACTGTGCTCACTATGGTGGCACATATGCTAAAATTAGAACAATATAGGGAAGATTAAGAATGTACAATGGGAAAAAAGACAGTGTCTTCAACAAATGGTGTTGGGAAAACTGGACAGCTATATGCAAAACAATGAAACTGGACCACTTTCTTACATTATACACAAAAATAAACTCAGAATGTAATAAAGACCTAAATGTGAGACCTGAAACCATAAAATTCACCTAGAAGAAAACACAGGCATTAATCTCTTCGACATCAGCCGTAGAAACATTTTTCCAGATATGTGTCCTCAGGTGATAGAAATAAAACAAAATTAAACTGTTGGAACTACAGCAAAATAAAAAGTTTTTTTTTAACACAGCAAAAGAAACCATCAACAAAACAAAACAAAATAACCCACTAAATAGGAAAGATATTTGCAAATGATCTGTCTAATAAGGGGTTACTATCTAAAATATGTAAAAAAAAAAAAAAAACAAACTATAAAACTCAACACCAAAAAAATAATCTAATTAAAAACTGGCAGAAGCCATGAACAGATAATCTTCCAAAGAAGACATACAATGGCCAACAGACACATAAAAAGATGCTCAGTATCGCTGATCATCAGGGAAATGTGAATCAAAACCACAATGAGATACCACTTCATACCTGTCAGAATGGCTAGTATCAAAAAGATAAGAAACAAGTGTTGGTGAAAATACAAGAAAAAAGGGACCTTCGTGCACTGTTGGTAGGACTGCAAACTGAAAGACAATATGTAGGTTCCTCAAGAAACTGAAAATAGAAACATCTTACAATCTAATAATTCCACTACTGTGTATTTACCCCCCCCAAAAATCAAAACATTAATTTGAAGAGATACATGCACTCCTATGTTTATTTCAGCATTATTTACAATATCCAAGTATGAAAGCAGCGTATCCACCCATAGATGCATGGATAGAGAAATGGCGTAGGCGCGCACACTCACACGCATGCATGCACTGGAATACCACCCAGCCATAAAAAAGAATGAGATCTTGCTATTTGCAAAAACACGGATGGATCTAGAGGGTATAATGCTAACTGAGAAATAAGCCTGACAGAGAAAGGCAAATGCCCTATGATTTTATTAATACATGGACTTTAAAAAACAAAGCAAACAAAGAAAAAAGATAAACAAAAAACAGACTCTCAAGGAGAACTGGAGGTTACCAGAAGGAAGGGGAGGATGGGTGAAATAGGTGAAGGGGATTAAGAGTACGCTTATCTTGCTGAGCACTGAGTAACGATTATGCTTGTTGAATCATTATATTGTACACCTAAAACTAATATAACACTGTATGTTAATTATACTTGAATGAAAAAAATAAATTTTTAAAATTATAGATAAATCAGACAGAATTCTAAAAAAATGTTTAAGTAAGGCAGGAGATAAAAATAAAGAAATGAAAAATAGAGAACAGGCAGAAATAAAAATCAGAGGTTAATCTACAATATTAGATTGTATATTAACATTCATTGATGAATGACTGATCAAATCAGAAATTGCCCAAATGGAAAATGGATGAAGAAACTGGCCAGACTTGAAATTAGCCGGGCCTGAAATTAACCAAATTCTTTGTTCCTTGGGTCTAGTTAAAAGATTTTTCTTTTGTTTATTTAAAATCTACTTTCATTTTATTTTTACCCGGTCTTCTAGAGTTTCATAGAACCAATCTCAAAAACCAAATTTTAGCTTGTCAAAATTTCAAAGTAAGCAACTTCTTCATACTGTTAACTCATATTAAATTTAAAGTCAAATAAAAATCTTAATTTTTTTCCCACGTGAACATCTCCAAAATTATGTATGCTATGTACTATATTGTACTTGGAAGCCTTTATGCTTATCCTTATTAAATTTCATTTTATTAGCTTCAGTCCAATATTCCTACATATTGTGACACTTTGGGATCTGGATTCTGTTATGTCTGATTTTGATTAATCCTTTTAGAAAATTAAACAAGCATCCTTCCACCTTAACAAAGCCACTTATTAGCACAGCTCGATGAGAAAGGCTTACATCATTCTAATGGTGATTTCTCCATGCTGATACATGTCCACTTTTTGAGTATGGTTGATTCATTAGCCTCAAGCCTGCCTTATATTATCATCACATAGCTCACACTCTCTAATTCAGGAAGATATTATTAAGGACTTTGTCACATTTCAATGAAATCAAAATATGCACATCTGCGGGCTTTTGCCGAATCTACCACACTTGATATCCCTATCCAAAAAATGAAGTCATCGCAGTTTTTTATAAGCTCTCCAACTGTTCGATCTCAATTGTAGATTCCACTTGTTCTATTCCTTTCCTTAGTAACTTTGGAACTCAGCTGTAATTACATGTAAAAATAATCAGCGACTTAGAGACTATTAATTAGTAACAGATTGGAAAAATACTAACATATTGAATCATAAATGTAGAAAAAAAGAACTAAATATTAAAATGAACTAGATGTATAGTGTCAATGAATTAGGGGCCTAACTTTAAAAACAATATTGCTGGGACGGCTTGGATGGCTCAGTTGGTTAAGGATCTGCCTTTGTCTCTGGCCATGATCCCAGGGTCCCGAGATGGAGTCCCACATCAGGCTCCTTGCTCAGTCGGGAGCCTGCTTCTCCCTCTACCTACCGCTTCCCCTGCTTGTGCTCTTTCTCTCTGACAAATAAATTTAAAAAACATTTTTTAAATTAAAAAAACACAAAAACAATATTCCTTCTTAGGCACATAAATAGGCTGTACAAAGTTTTGTTGTTTTGTTTTTTGTAATTTTACTTAATGCTGCCCAAACTAAATTCCTAACATACGGTTCCAATCGTACCCCTTTAAACTCAGAAACCCTCAGAAGACCTCCACTGCCTTCCAATTTAAGAAAAAACTCTATGGCCTGATATTAAACACTTTCAAGTGATGACCCTAATGAACCTCTAAGACTGATTTATGCCTAGACCAAAGCAAAACTTTCTGCCAAACTTCACCACAAAACAGACCTAGAATGCCTATTCATTTGCTCTTTCAAATAATTTCAGGGTGTATTACATACCAAGCTGAATGCTGGAAATGAACAGAAATGAGCAGAACTGTATCAGAAACCTGCCTCATGATGCATATTACAGGCTACTATTATTAGTGTCTTATTGCTGCTTTAACAAATTACCATAAACTGGGTGCCTTGAAACACCACCAATGCATTAGTGTAGCGTCCTGGGGGTCTGCAGTGGGACGCTGGGCTACTACCAAGCTGCCAGCAAGGCTGCATTCCTTTCTGGACATTCTAGGGTTGAATCTATTTCCTTGCTTTCTCCAGCTTCTAGAAATCCGCCTCACTTCTGAGTTTATGTCCTATTCCACCACCTTCAAAGGTGGCAATGTTACATCTCTCTGAGTCTTCTTCAATATTCACATCTCCTTCTGGCTCTTCCACTTCCTTCGTGAACCTTCCAGCACCCTCATGATTACACTGAACCTACCAGGATGTCCCAGGAGAATCTCCTGATTTTAGAGTCAGCTGATCAGCAACTTGAGTTTCATCTGCAACCTGAATCCCCATGCTATGTAACAGAACATACTGGTGTATTCCAGAGACTAGGATGTGAACATTTTGGGGGACCATTATTCTGCATATATAATTACAGGTTTAACTAGTAATAACATAGGTTTAACATATACTGAATATTCATATAGCCAGACTCCATACCAACCACTTCACAAGAGTCACTGCATTTAATCTTCTCAACAGTACTATTGCATATGCCCCATTTTACAATGAGCAGTCTAGAGCTATTCTTTCCCATCTAAGTTTCTTTGCTCATTTTTCCCATCTTCTTCTCCGCATCCATCTTTTGAGGCTCCTTGGTAAAGCCATATGACCTGCTCTATGCTCTCTTCCTTGTCTGAAGCTGTATTATTTTGCTTTAATCTCCCTGTAACACGCCCCCATCCATTCCCCACCATACTCTCATCTCCAGGAAAACTACTGTTACTAAGGGGAATGTGTTGTATCTGTAAACTGTTTTGGAACAGAAGAAAGCTTGTGAACCATCTAGATTACAAACTCCTTCACGGCAAGACACATTAAAAGGCAGAAGCATTAAAAGGTGTGCCTTACTCATTTTTCGACTTGTCATTTATTTGTCATGTATATAGCAATAATGTCTTGATGTTTTTTTCGTCATATAGTACTTTACAGTATAAAAATGTTTTAGCTATTTGATCCTCAAAGAGCTAAGTGAGGGAAACAAAAAAAACTGTTAGTATACTCATTTTATGGACAAGGAAATGGAAGCCCAATAAATGTAACTGTTATGTTCAAGGTCAAAATGATAAAGCTGGACCATGAACCAACGTTTTCTGCTTGAAAGACCAATATTCTTTTCTTTTCTTTAAATTTTTAAAAATATTTTATTTATTTATTTATTTGACAGACAGAGATCACAAGTAGGCAGAGAGGCAGGCACAGAGAGAGAGAGAAGGAAGCAGGCGCCCCACTGAGCAGGGAGCCCGATGCGGGGCTTGATCCCAGGACCCTGGGATCATGACCTGAGCCGAAGGCAGAGGCTTTAACCCACTGAGCCACCCAGGTGCCCCGCAATATTCTTTTCTGTACTGTTTCTCCCTGTTCATGGTAAAAACAATCAATAATTATTTTGAAGCAAAAAAATTTTTTTTAGATTTTATTTATTTTTGAAAGAGAGAGTGCATATGAGAGCAGGGGGGAGGGGCAGAGGAAGAGGGAGTAGCAAACTCCCTGCTGAGCACAGAGCCTAATGCAGGGCTCAATCCCATGATGACCTCAGCTGGAGGCAGATATTTAATCAACTGAGCCACCCAGGTAACCCTTGCAGCAAAACTTTCAATGTCTAAGTTTATAGAATCTTCTTTGGCTCTCTTTATAACTTTGCCCTTTCCGTTCTCATTTTATTCTAATTTTAAGCCTTGAGTAACAATCCCTCTCAAATCTCTGAACAAAAGGGATAGAAAATAAATTACTTTTCAAAGATGAGAGACATAAAAAGTAGAACATTACGGACGGCGGTACCAGTCTGGGTGAACACAGAAATCTCCTCAGCTGGAGAGGGAGCTTCCATTGCAATGGCTTCCTTTGGTGGTGGCTACCACATCCTAGCCTGGGCACTGGAGAATTCTCAGGGAATAAAAATTTGGTATGATTTGGAAAAAGGAAAGGAAGGGAAAAGTTAAACTGATCCTAGTTTGTGGACCTTTGTAAGAGCTACCAAAATAGTGTGTGCTGTCTTAGGCACTTAGTATTTGCCTGCCACTCAGCAGTGAATTCAAAACAAGTCTTTAAACCCTACCCTACGTAAGAACAAGTCCCTGGCTGGACAAACTCACCTCCTCTGATGGAAGAGCTTTCTCTTAGCCATGCACAGAGGGCGGTCCACAGCAGACTTTGCGTAGAGGCTTATTTTTACTACCTCACCATTATAATCACCATTTTATCCAATTCAACCTGACCTCTAAGGGATCTGACACACTTGTTTTTTTCTGCTTTGTACCTTAGAGGGGGACCCAGGATGGCTGAACTTCGCGTAGCCCTCTTCCAACTCTGAAGCAAAATCCTAGGGATGAAATGCAAGCTGGGGTTGGTGGGGAGGGCTACAGTCCAGATTCTCAATGGCACCGTTGATAATCAAATCTACCCTGAGACGGCCCACCTCCAGACATCTAGTTGAGGAATCAGTAGATGTCCTTATGACTTCAACTACTGTGATGGGAAGGCAAACACGTCCTAACTGATACAGACTGCTTGGTTATTGTGACATGAGCTCTGTCCCCACTCCCACAGATGTCCCCTAACGCACCTGCCCCCACTGACTACCAATGTTAGAACTTCTACCAAAACTGTTTTTTATTTCAAAATATATGGGAATGCAAACTGGTGCAGCGCCTGTGGGAAACAGCATGGAGTTTCCTTAAAAAGTTAAAAATAGAAAATATGTTTATAAAATAATAAAAAAATTTTTTTAAAAAGTTAAAAATAGAACTACCCTATGATCCAGCAATTGTACTACTGGGTATTTACCCAAAGAATATAAAAACACTAATTCAAAGGGATACATGCACTCTAATGTTTATAGCAGCATTATTTACAATACCCAAATTACGGAAGCAGCCCGCATAGCCAATGACTGATGAATGGATTAAAAAGGTCTGTTATATGTGTATACACACACACACACACACACACACTCACACACACACCCCACAGTGGAATGTTACTCAGCCAACAAAAGGACAAAATCTTGCCATTTGGACAACATGGATGGACCTAGAGTATATAATGCTAAGCGAAATAGCCAGAAAAAGACAAATACCGTATGATTTCACTCACATGTGGAATTTAAACACAAAACAAACAAAGAAGAAAAAAGGCAAAGCAAGGAACAGACTCTTGACTACAGAGAACAAACTGATGGTTAACAGAGTAGGAGTGGAAGGGGGATGGGTTAAATAGGTGATGGGGATTAAGGAGTGCGCTTGCTGTGATAAGCACCCGTTGATGTATGGAAGTGTACATTGTATACCTATATACATTGTATACCTATAGACCATTGTGTATCTATATTGTACACCTGAAACTAACATAACCCTGTATGTTAACTGGAATTTAAATAAAAACTTTTTTAAAAAAAAAAACAAGAAAAACGAAACAAAATAGGTGGAAATTTCCCTTTTGAGAAATTCCTGTACATTAGAATCTCATAATAAATAATCACTGTCACAAGCAATGCATGATTAACTTAGAAAATATGTTAGAGAAGAAAATACCAGAAAGACCACAGGGTTTTATCATGTTTAAAATATTCCATTCAAATTACTTAACTCTGATTTTTGGAGATTTGTAGCAAGATTTACTGGAACTATTTTCCCCAAAATGCAGCCAGGTCACTATTTCAGTAACCCTCTCCCACTCTGTCTAGCAACGAGGCTGTGACTCAGAGACCCTTTCTTTCCCTACAGGTGAAAAAGATCCAGGGTCTTCTCCCATACTGTTCTTCTGTTTCTATCACACCGCGCCCACCAATGATTTTTCAAACTAATCAGACAGTAGGATATATGGTAGTGAACTTTACCATAAAGTTCATTTATGGTGAAGATAATATTACAGTAACACTGATTTTCATTTTTTTAATTTACTCAGTAACATCAATATTCAATTATCTATTTTCATGTTTCCTGAGCTCTTCCAATTTTATGTTCTCATATAGTTTTTCCACTTAACATGCAATTATTTCTATGCAATCTTAATATTTAATGCTTCCAGTTCTTCATCACAAAATATTTCTTTCATCAGGATGTTCAAATATAACGTTTATAGGATATTTAGGACATAAGGACATTGTTTTCAGTTTTTCAGGATTATAAACAATGTTCAAATGCACCTTTTCAACATTTTTTCTTCTTTTCATTACTTTCCTAGAATAAATGTCCTGTGCCAAGAAGCAAGAAAAAAGTGTACAATCCTTAATATATATCACTATACTGATTTCTAGGAAGGTCATACCAACTTATAATACTTTAGCAACTTATGACTATGGTTTTATCCAACCATTCTAGCACTAAATGTTTTATATATTTAAGCATTTTTGCCTGCAATTATTATTTGATTTCCATTTCTTTTATTCCTAGTAAGAGTGAATATTTTATATTTCTTACCTTCTATTTATCATTTTTCTCTTCATGTTCTTTTACAATTATTTATTTACTGTGGTTTCTTGATGGTAAACATAGAAAACATATCGGTCTATTATGCTGTTAAATAAACTTTTATCACATATCATTGTATATATTCCAAAATTAATAAAATTTTCACTGAAATTTAGAATTAAGGTCTTCAGAGGTAATATTTCCTTTAAAGGTTAGTTTCTTATTATCACACTTACATAGGCATATACCTTGCTTTAATGTTCCTGTTTATTCTGTGAACAAGCAATTCCCTATGCTCTATCTTTTAACTGTCTTCCAACATTTTGATCTGTAATTTCAATAGGATGATAGGTGGCAGGCTTATCAAACAGAAATCCCATGAAGTTGTAAGATAGCTAATACCCTCCTGAACCATCTGAAACAATGAACCAATTCTAAAACATGTAATTTCATAGAAATAAGTATAAAGTTTAAACCTGGGGTCTAAGAACTCAACTATAAAAATATAACATAAAAGAACTGTATCTTAATAGCAGCATATTTAAAAGAACAAAGGGATTCAGTTGGCAGCAGGCTTCATAGGAGTCCATGGTAGACATTTGCTGCCCAAGACCTTATCTGATCCTACAATTATCCAACAAATAATCACTCTGCTCTGCACTCCTTAGACCACTCCTGGGCTATTGTGTATGGTTCTGGGACACTGGTGCACTAGAGTCTATTTCCCAGAAGAACAATAAGGAAGAGAAAGTGACTCAACACTAGATCATGGAAAGAATGGGAAGTTGGCTTGGGATATTTTGCCTGGAGATTAGCAGTCTCATGTAGGATGTTATTACTGACTTGAAAACACTTTAATATTTGCATGTTCTCTGAGGATCTAATTAGGGAAGCAGCTAGCCATGGAGCCATCGTATGATTGGAAAAAAGCACCCTCACTGGACAGATGAATTTGAAAAAAGTGCCCCTTTCTCTGTACAAATGTTGCAATCACAATTTGGGGCAGAGTAGGGCTGCATTTCAGTCCCCATTTGTTCCCTAGGTCACTCATTTTTTGTGTGTACAAGTTGTTTAATTTTATACAGTGGCCCTAATGCTTTAAAAGGGTCAATAAATTATGGTCATGGACTAAATCCAGCCTGTCGTCTGTTTTGGTAAAATTTTGTTGAAGACACCACACCCATGTACTGCCTGTGTCTGCTTTCCCACGACAGTGGCAGAGCTGAGTAGTGACAAAGGGCTGTCGATCTGCAAAGCCGGACATATTTGCCATCTGGCTCTTCACAGAAAGAGTTTACCATCTCTATACTGCTTTTTAATTTTCATCTCTTCACAAATACCAGAATTTGTGGTGACCATTAAGGACTTAAAAGGAGAGTGCTCATTTTTAAGAAGATTTTGGAAAAAATATTGTTTGAAACTTCCCAATTATTAGGCTATTTGGTTGTCCTTCAGCAATACGATGTTGTTAGAGTGTGTATGTGTTAGAAGCTTCGGTGTATGAATAACCGAAATTCACTTGGCTTCGATTAAGCAGGGAGAGGTTGTTGGAAGGGTAGTTTGGTATCTCTGAGAATCCGATGGTGGAGGTGCCCCTGGGCCTCTGATAAGGATGAGAACCAAGGGCCAAGCCTTGTAAGGAACCTAGAAGACCTTGATCCCCATTCCCTATCTCTGCTTCTCTCTGTGTACTCAACTTATTTCCCTTATAATGACCTTTTTTTTTTTTTTTAAGATTTTATTTACTTATTTGACAGAGCACACAAGCAGGGGGAGCAGCAGGCAGAAGGAGAAGCAGGCTTCCTGCAGAGCAGGGAGCTCGATGCGGGACTTGGTCCCAGGACCCTAGGATCTTGACATGAGCCTAAAGCAGATGCTTAATGGACTGAGCCACCCAGGTGCCCCTTGTAATGACTTTTTAATGCAAAGGTAGAATTACATAGTTTTAAAACTCACTGTTCTATAAGACAAATGAAGAGCGGTTCCCACCCTGCTTCTCACGCCTTGGGGGTCATTTCCCAGAAGCAACAATTTTTCAACTCTTCTGGCATTTCTTCCACCCATGTTTCTAAATGACACGCTTATACTGCCATTTCTTGATTCTTCAGTTTTAAATATTACTTTATGTATTTTTTACTATGGAAGACGAGAGTGCCCCTTTCCTCTACCTCCTATTTAAATCACATGTTTTTGCCTAACTGGTATATGACGTTTACATTGCTATGACTATGTGAATAAAGCAAACTTTCTAACAGTTAAACCCTTCCAAAACTGGAAGAAGTATCTTATAAGTTTACTGAGTTCCTGGAAACTGGACCTGGGCAGCTGGTATTTTCTTATTTATTTTTATACCTCCAATATAATACCATACCAAAGTCAAGCCAGGGCCTTTATTTAACTTTCAAGAATATCATCTTAACCTACAGGATTACCAACTTTGGGATCATTATTATTACTGGGATTTTATAATTCTTATTTACTTTATTTTATAATAAGGTTGAATCCTTCATTCACCTGAAACTACATTGATTTCATGTATAAAATGGGGGAGGAGGAAAGGGTGCTTTTATTCAGCACAGTGCAAGCCTCTGAGTAGGGTACTTCACCACACTGATTTAAGTGGGATTCCATGAAAACCAAGAAGAAAACCAATCAGAAATTTTCTGTACTTGAAGCTATAGAGTTGGTCTTCAGTGAAAGGACATGGACAGTACCAAAAAGATTTTCTGAAAGATGACTTCCTGTTTGAGATAGGATACAGCCTTTGGTCAGGGGTCACAAATCCACAGAAACACTTCATTAAAACTTGCACAGATGTGGGCACCTGGGTGGCTCAGTTGGTTAAGCAACTGCCTTCAGCTCAGGTCATGATCCCAGCATCCTGGGATCGAGTCCCACATTGGGCTCCCCCTGCTCTGTGGGGATCCTGCTTCTCCCTCTCCCTCTACTGCTCCTCCTGCTTGTGCACTCCTCTCTCTCTGTCAAATAAATAAATAAAATCTTAAAAAAAAAACTTGCACAGATTTAATAACCATGAAGGTTTAAAAAAGTTATGGATCTCTATTTTTGAAAAATTGTTACTTCTGTCATCACTGGGTCCTCATTCAACAAGGTCACAAAGGCTGGACCTGAACAGGTTTTATAACCCGTTTGAGTCCTCAGAAATATTTAACAATCCTTGGACCCTGATATCTCAAGGTTATCAAATCAAAGCTCAAGGTCTTACTACTAGTCCTATTTCACCCCACTTCACTATTGATCAAGTCTTAGGCAGCTTCAGGGAAGTGAAGTTACATCTTGGTGCTTTGAGAACTTTTACACTGTCCAATGGATACAGCTTTGTCATGATGACTTTTAGCAATTTTTTGACTCTATCTTCTTGAAGCTGGTCTTCTGTTTTTATTTGCTTGTTTGTGAAATGTCTGGACTATATTTTTGAAGCCAAATTTCCTGTGGGTCGATATCATTAAAAAGGTAGGACAAGAAACATAGGGAAAATATTCTTTTGATAGGATACAATGGGGAAGATATTAAGGAAATTATTAATATTAGAAAAGTAGTACCATATTACAGGAGTCCCATGTTACAAGACACCATTTCCCTGAATTCCCTGAGGATCTTTATAATCACTAAAGATACTTAGACCTCACTTTGAAAACCAGAAATTACAATTCAGAGTCACATCAGCAATTGTGTGTTGATGCCCCTTGTCCCCCCCTGAAGTCAGGACACCTACAGTGAACAAACTGAAGACTAATGGGTAGAAGGTATTCTTTAATAGGTTTAGTTTGCCAAAGAGCAAACTAAGCATTACTCCCACCTGAAATGGGTAGAATTACAGTTTAAAAAAAGAATTTTCTTATCTTGTTTTGTTAAGACTATTAGCACTGCTACTTATGTAACTTTTTAATCCATATCTGAATTTTAGTACTTATGATGTTATTTTGTAGTTGCTTACAGTTTCTTTTTACTAAAAGCCTTGAAGACACAAATTAAATCCAAATTCCTTTGAATCCCCAGCTTTTAACAGAGTACTTAGGTGTTCAAGAAATATCTGTTGAATAGGTAAATATATCAATTCAATTCACCAATTATACAAAAGAAAACTTTTGGGGTAATTACCATTCTTAATCAAATGTTCAAGTTTTACAACTTGGATTCTAAAACAATTAAATGATGGTCTTTTCCTTAGTTTCAAGTCTCTGTGTGTGTGTATGTTTTCCCTGCCATATTCTTTTTACTTGTCATCTTCTACAGATGTTTATGTGCCTGATGTCATCCTACAAAAGACTGAGTCTTAAGCTTGACAAAATGCCCAGCCAGGCCCATGAAGCTTACAGAAGTTATAGTTCACTGCAATAAGCATGAAAGGTAGATTCCAGCCAAGAATACCAGGATTTCAGTTTGCTTTCATGACCCTTACAGTGGGACATTTGGGTTGATGGCAATAACAATCTGCTTGTCCCAGGGAAGGTCCTACCAGATGCAGAAAACAGCAAGTGAAACCTCTTCTACCCTTTAATAATATCACTCTGAATCTCCAGCATAATTACCTTAAATGATTTGTGGAAATAAAAAGCTGCTTTTCCCAAGCCAGATATCCTGGATTTCCCATTCAGATGGTTCACATTATTTCTTGTTGTGCTGCCAGCACCTTCTTGCTACACTATCCACCTGTTATACAATAGTGACCAGGCATGAAATATGCTAGCTGCACCTGTGACAATGACCAGTCTGTGGGCATTCCCCAGTAACCAGGGTAGTGGTTCTCTTAGGCTTCATCAGAATTATGTGAGGAACTTGCTGGACATAAACTCCTAGACTCCAACCCCAGATATTCTAATTTAGTAAGTCCAGGATGAAGCCAGTTAACCTCCAAGTTCAACAAGCACTGCGAATGATTCTGATCAAGGGGGTTCAAAACTAAGATACATTTCACTAGAGATGATATTATTAATTTATTATTATACATCTTTTCTTTTTCACTTATTTATTTTTAATTTAAATTAATTAACATACAATGTATTATTGGTTTCAGAGATAGAGGCCAATAATTCATTGGTCTTATTAACACCCAGTGCTCATTACAACATGTGCCCTCCTTAATGTGTATCACCCAGTTACCCCATCCCCCCCACTTCCCTTCCCTCCAGCAACTCTCAGTTTGTTTTCTATCATTAAGTGTCTCCTATGGTTTGTCTCCCTCCTTGGTTTCATCTTGGTTTTTTTTTTTTCCTCTTTTCCCCTTTGATCATCTGTTTTGTTTCTTAAATGCCATATACCAGTGAGATCATGTGATAATTGCCTTTTTCTGATCAACTTATTTCACTTAGCATAGTACCCTCTAGTTCCATACATGTGGTTGCAAATACCAAGATTTCATTTTTTTGATGGCTGAGTAATATTCCATTATATATCTATACCACATATTCTTTATCCATTCATTTGTCGATGGACATCAGGGCTCTTTCCATAGTTTGGCTATTGTGGACATTGCTGCTAGAAACATTGGAATACAGGTATCCCTTCAGATCACTGCATTTGTATCTTTGGGGTAAATACCCAGTAGTGCCATTGCTGGGTCACACAGTAGCTCTATTTTCAAACTTTTAAGGAATATCCATACTCTTTTCCAGAGTGGCTGCACCAGCTTGCATTCCCACCAATAGTATAGGAGGGTTCCCCTTTCTCTGCATCCTCGCCAACATCTGCCATTTCCTGACTTGTTAATTTTAGCCATTCTGACTGGTGTGAGGTAGGATCTCCTTGTAGTTTTGATTTGTATTTCCCTGATTACAGTGATATGGAGCACTTTTTCATGTGTCTACTGGCCATTTGGATGTCTTCTTTGCAGAAATGTCTACTCATGTCTTCTGCCCATTTCTTGATTGGATTATTTGTTCTTTGAGTGTTGAGTTTGATAAGTTCTTTATAGCCCTTTATCTGATATGTCCCTTGCAAATATCTTCTCCCATCCTGTCTGTTGTCTTTTGTTTTGTTGATTCTTTCCTTTGCTGTGCAAAAGCTTTTTATCTTGATGAAATCCCAATAGTTTATTTTTGCCTTTGTTTCCCTTGCCTTTGGAGATGGGTCTAGCAAGAAGTCACTACAGTTGAGGTTGAAGAGGTTGTCGCCTGCCCTCTCTTCTAGGATTTTGATGGATTCCTGTCTCAGGTTTAGATCTGCCATCATATTATGTACCTTTTCAGTGGCAGCAATCCACTAGCCTTCTTTCACTCCTATCTCCCATATCTCCAGATATTTTTTTATGAATCTTCTCTCATTGTAACTCAGTTTTCTGTATAAACCCAGACATAGAGCTATTTCCTTACTATTTTTAATATCTTCTATATGCTTAATTCTAGAACAGCAATTTTTATATGTTCCATGAAAATTCAGGATTGTATGAAGCTTTTCTAAGGGATTTTAAATTATTCATAGGAAATGTTTTCCTTTGATGTATACTTTATTTGGAGACGTACAAAATATGCACAATTTTCACCACCTTGAAAAGGACAAACAGAAAGCTGCTAGGATAGTTGACAACTTTATAATACATTTATGAATGTCTGCCCAGTTTTTAAAAAATACTTAAAAACTTGGGATCAGTGTTCCCCATACAAAACTTCCAAGAAAATTCACAGGTGACAAAACAGTAAGTCAGCTAAGATTATATCCTAGGTTCACTGCACACCGGACAGGCTTCCCATAAGTCTTAGATCACTTTGTAGCTATATGAACTATCCAATAAGACACAGACTCTAATCTTTATAGCATTAGGGGTTTAGCCTTCATTTGTACTATTTGAAGTATGGGAATTAAAGGCAGAGTAGAGTTTCCAGAAACCTATATTTTCATTAAACCAAATTCTTCCATGGTTCTATGCTTCCTGTTTTCAAATGCTTTTCATTCTTTTGTGAGAGTCTGGTCCATTAAGATGTCTGATATGTGTATCCTTTGGGTGTGCTTAAGTAAAAGCCCTGCATGGCTGGTCTGCCAGAGTCCATCCCCTGTGAATGAAGTTTAATGCACTTGAATAAGCAATGATGTAGGAAGACCTTAAAAAGAACAGCACTGGTGATGGAGTTTCAGCTCCATTCTAAGCAATGAACTCTTCAAGATGCAATGGAGCAATCTTCACCAAGTCAAATGAGAATACAAATGTAAACCATCCAACTCTATTTAAATAGCCAGAGAAGGAGGAAAATAAATCCATGCTTATGATGAGGTTTTAGTGGGCCTTTAAGAACAAGTCATGCCAAATCGGCAAATACTTATTGAGCATGTTCCATGTGCAAGCCTATTAATGCAAATGTTTATATTACTTGTAAAGTATATATGCAGTATATATATAAAACATAATAAATATATATAAATACTAAATATTTACATTACTGTATGACACAGAAAGATATACCGCAACCTCTAGGCTTATCTGCAGAGGACATGAAAAGAGATTTGTCCGGTCCAATGTGAGATGGTCCCATTGGACTTTGTTCAACCCCAAGCCACTACAAGACTCCTATGAGAATAATTGGCCAAAGGGTCAATAGTGGGTCAGAACTAGAAGTTTTCTGTGAGGAGCAAGGTCCAAAACCTTAGATGGTCGAGCTAGATTCATGTTTTTCTAATTGTGGTATATGAAATAATTAGTAAGTCATAACCCAACACATTTTTAAAACAGAAAAGACCAGAGGAAAAGAAAGTATCAGCCACACTTTTTTTAAGTTCATTTGTTATTTGAGTGATCCCTACACCAAATGTGGAGCTCAAGCTCACAACCCCAAGATCAAGAGTCACATGCTCTTTCAACTAAGCCAATCAGATGCCCCTCCATCCACTCATAAGTCCTACCAGTTCTCCCATCAGACCCCACTAAAACTCCTTTTCCAGCCACTCCTTCTGGCTGTCCCCTAGCCTATTACAAACGATAAGTCTAAGCATTGTTCTATGAAATATATTATTTGTGTGGGAAGGGAGGATGAGAGGGAGAGAGATTGACTTTTCCATTGAAAGATGAGTTTTTAGCTTCCTTATACCACGCACATGCACACACATAAACACACACACACACACACACACACACACACACTCCCTCCTCCAGAATCTAATCCCATTATTATTGTGGTCATGTTTAAATCAATTGTCACTATTTATATTATATGACTATATGACTATTATTTTCAGCTGAAAATATGGAGTAATTTGATTATATATCTTTGGTTATTTTTTTGTTGTCCCTGGAGTTATTCATAGCTTATCTTTTTTCTTCAAATTTTTATTTAAATTCTAGTTAGTTAACATATAGTGTAATATTTGTTGCAGGAGTAGAATTTAGTGATTCATCAGTTACATATAAACACCCAGTGATCAACACAAGTACCCTCCTTAACACCAATCACCCATTTCACTCATCCCCCACCAATCTCCCCTCCAGAAATCCCCAGTTTTTTCTCTATAGTTACGAATCTCTTATGGTTTGCTCCCCTCTTTTTCCCCCTCCCCTATGTTTATTTGTTTCTCAAATTCCACATATGAGTGAAATCATATGATATTTGTCTTTCTCTAATTGACTTATTTCGCTTAGCATAATACACTCTAGCTCCTACCCACCTCATTGCACATGGTAAGATTTCACTCTTTTTATGGCTGAGTAGTATTCCATCATATATATATATATATGCATATATATATATATATATAATATCATATATATACACATATCCCACATCTTTATCCAATCATCAGTCAATGGACATTTGGGCTCTTTCCATAATTTGGCTATTGTTGATAATGCTGCTATAAACGCTGGAGTGCATGTATCCCAAGTTAGTAATTTTGTGTCCTTTGAGTAAAAACCTAGTAGTGCAATTTCTGAGTCATAGGGTAGTTCTATTTTTAACTTTTTGAGGAACTCTATCCAGAGTAGCTATACCAGTTTTCATTCCTACCAGTAGTGTAAGGGGTTACCCTTATCTCCACATTCTCACCAATATCTGCTGTTTCCTGACTTGTTCATTTTAGCCATTCTTTTTTTTTTAATTGAAATTTTTATTTAAATTAAACTGAACATTTTTTTTTTATTTTTTTCCCATTTTTTAAATTTCATTTCTTTTCAGCGTAACAGAATCCATAGTTTTACACCACACCCAGTGCTCCATGCAATGCGTGCCCTCCACAATACCCACCACCTGGCTCCCCCAACTTCCCACCCCCTGAGACTTCAAAACCCTCAGGTTGTTTTTCACAGTCCATAGTCTCTCATGGTTCACTTCCCCTTCCAATTTCCCTCAACTCCCTTCTCCTCTCCGTCTCCCCATGTCCTCCGTGTTATTTGTTATGCTCCACAAATAAGTGAAACCATATGATAATTGACTCTCTCTGCTTGACTTATTTCACTCAGCATAATCTCTTCCAGTCCCATCCATGTTGCTACAGAAGTTGGGTATTCATCCTTTCTGATGGAGGCATAATACTCCATAGTGTATATGGACCACATCTTCTTTATCCCTTCATCTGTTGAAGGGCATCTTGGTTCTTTCCACAGTTTGGCGACCGTGGCCATTGCTGCTATAAACATTGGGGTACAGATGGCCCTTCTTTTCACCACATCTGTATCTTTGGGGTAAATACCCAGTAGTTCAATTGCAGGGTCATAGGGAAGCTCTATTTTTAACTTCTTGAGGAATCTCCACACTATTCTCCAGAGTGGCTGCACCAACTTGCATTCCCACCAACAACAAATTAAACCAACTCCACGCACAAGAAGGGAAATAATCAAGGTTAGAGCAGAGATGAATGAGGTAGAAACTAGAGATACAGTAGAACATATCAATGAAACTAGAAGCTGATTTTTTTGAAAGAATCAATAAGATCAATAAACCATTGGCCACACTAATCCAAAAGAAAAGAGAGAAAGCTCAATTTAATAAAATTATGAATGAAAAGGGAGAGAGCACAACTAACACCAAGGAAGTAGAAACAATCATCAGAAGCTATTATCAACAGTTATATGCCAATAAGTTAAGCAACCTAGATGAAATGGATGCATTTCTGGAAAAATATAAACTCCCAAAATTGAACCAGGAAGAAAGTGACAACCTGAATAGACCGATATCTAATAATGAGATTGAAGCAGTGATCAAAAACCTCCCAAAAAAACAAGAGCCCAGGACCTGATGGATTCCCTGGGGAATTCTACCAAACTTTCAAAGAAGAAATAACACCTATTCTCCTGAAGCTGTTTCAAAAAATTGAAGCAGAAGGAAAACTTCCAGACTCTTTTTATGAAGCCAGCATTACCCTGATCCCCAAACCAGGCAAAGACCACACCAAAAAGGAGAATTTCAGA
>PISX010016797.1:0-25309 GCA_004024625.1 Mellivora capensis | reverse complement strand
GGGTGGTTCAACATTCGCAAGTCAATCAATGTGATAGAACAAATCAATAAGAGAAGAGAGAAGAACCACATTTTAGCCATTCTGACAGGTGTGAGGTGATGTATCATTGTGGTTTTGATTTGTGTTTCCCTAATGATGACTCATGTTGAACATCTTTTCATATATCTGTTGGCCATCTGGATGTCTTCTTTGGAAAATGTCTGTTCATGTCTTCTGCCCTTTTCTTAATAGGATTATTTGATTTGGGGGTATTAAGTTTTAAGATCTTTACAGATTTTGGATACTAACCCTTTATGAGACATGTCATTTGCAAACATCTTCTCCCATTCTGTCAGTTGTCTTTTAGTTTTGTAGATTGTTTCCTTCACAGTGCAGAAGGTTTTTTTACCTTGAAGAAGTCCCAAAAGTTCATTTTTGGTTTCCCTTGTCTCCAGAGATGTCTAGTAAGAAGTTGCTACAGCCGAGGTCAAAGAGGCTGCTACCTATGTTCTCCTCTAGGATTTTGATGGTTTCCTGTCTCACATTGAGGTTTTTCATCCACTTTGAATTTATTTTTGTGTATGGTATAAGAAATTGGTCCAGTTTTATTCTTCTGCATGTGGTTGTCCAGTATTTCAACACCATTTGTTGAAGGCACTGTCTTTTTTCCATTAGATAGTCTTTCCTGCTCTGTCAAAGATTAGTTGACGATAGAGTTGTGGGGCCATTTCTGGGTTTTCAATTCTGATCCATTGCTCTATGCGTCTGTTTTTGTGCCAGTATTTCTCTTGATGATTTCAGTTTTGTAATATAACTTGAAGTCCAGAATTGCAATGCCTCCAGCCTTGCTTTTCTTTTTCAAGATTTCTTTGCCTATACAAAACTAAGAGTTAGTTCTTAGAAATAACTAATAAAATTGATAACTCCCTAGCCAGACTTACCAAGAGAAAAGAGAAAGGACCCAAATTAATAAAATCATGTGTGAAAGAGAAGAGGTCACAACCAACATTATAGAAATACAAATAATTATAAGAGAATATTATGAAAAATTATATGCCAGCAAACTGGGCAATCTGGGAGAAATGGATAAATTCCTAAAACCATACAAACTACCAAAGCTGAAACAGGAAAACCTGATAATTTGAACAGACCCAGAACTAACAAAGAAACCGAATCACTAATCAAAAATCTCCCAAAAAACAAAAGTCCACAATCAGATGGCTCCCCAGGGTAATTATACCAGACATTCAAAGAAGTGCTAATATTTATTCTTCTCAAACTGTTCCAAAAAATAGAAATGGGAGGAAATTTTCCCAACTCCTTCTATAATGGCAGAATTACATTGATTCAAAAACCCCACTAAAAAGGAGAATTACAGGCCAATATCCCTGATAAACATGGATGTAAAATTTCTCAACAAGATATTAGCAAATAGAATCCAACAGTGCATTAAAAGAATTATTCACCATGATCAAGTGGGATTTATTCCTGGGTTGCAGGGGTGGTTCAATTTTCACAAATTAATCAACATGGTAAGCCACATTAATAAAAGAATGGATAAGAACCATACGATCCTCTCAATAGATAAAAAAAAAAAAAGCTTTTGATGAAATATAGCATCCGTTCTTGATAAAAACCTTCAACAAAGTAGGGATAGAGAGAACATATCTCAACATCATAAAAGCCGTATAAGAAAGACTCACAGCTAATACCATCTTCAGTGGCAAAAACAGAGATCTTTTCCTCTGTGGTTAGGAACAAGACAGGGATGTCCACTCCCACCACTGTTACTTAACATTATACTGAAAGTCCTAGCCTCAGGAATCACACAACAAAAAGAAATAAAAGGCAACCATATTGGCAAGGAAGAAGTCAAACTTTCACTATTCACAGACAACATGTTAGTCTTTGTAGAAAACCTGCAAGACTCCACCAAAAAAATTACTGGCACTGATACATTAATTCAGCAAAGTCACAAGGATATAAAATCAACATACAAAAATCTGTTGCACTTCCATACACCAATAATGAAGCAGCATAAAGAGAAATCAAGAAATCAGTCCCATTTATAATTGCACCAAAAACCATGAGATATCTAGGAGTAAACCTAACCAAAGAGGTAAAAGATTTGTATTCTGAAAACTACAGAACACTTATTAAAGAAACTGAAGAGAACACAAAGAAATGGAAAAACATTCCATGCTCATGAATTGGAAGAATGACTACTGTTAAAATGTCCACACTACTAAAAGCAGCTTACACGTTTAATGCAATCCCTATCAAAGTACCACCAGCATTTTTCACAGAGCTAGGACCATCTTAAAATTTGTATAGAACCACAAAAGACCCCAAATATTCATAAGTTCTTTCTCATGTCTTTAGTTTCTATATATACCTACCTCTTATTCATATACAGACTTTCAACAAAACTATAAATACTCTCTCAAAACTGTTAAATGCATCTGGCAAAATGTCAGTTTCATTACTTCTTAGGGACTTCCCTTTTGGTATCCTCAACACTCATGTGCCATACTGAATTAGTTTTTTTTGTTTTTGTTTTTTGTTTTTTAATCTGCTTGTCTTTTGTCATCTGGATTCTCTCTTTACCACCAGTCTGGGAAGTCTCTGCATCTCTCCCTGTGTTGGATCTCTTTAGATATCTGGATTCTATGTCATCATCTTTCTTGTTTACTCCTTCATTTAGTGGAACACCTCCTCCAGTAGCTTCTTGGGGAAAAAAAGATGCATATACATTATATTTTTTGAGGGTTTGTACCTAACTCTCACAATTTATTAAAAGTTGAGAACAGAATTCCAGATTGGTAAGTACTTTCCCTCAGCATGTTAAGGAGACTCTTCTACTTTCTTCCAGTTTCCAATTTTTCTGTGAAGAAACCTAATGCCATTCTGATTCCTGAACCTTTGTATCTGACTTGCTTATTCTTTCTGGAAGCATCCGCATCTTCACTTTGTTTTTGGAGGTCTCAAAATTGATGATTGTTGTTTTGTTGTGGGTTCCCCCCCCCCAACGCATTATGCTGGGTACTTAATATGGGAACTCAAATGTTTCCATTCTCGGAATTTTTTGTACTATTTCTTGACTTCCCTCCTTCTGTTTTCCTATTTCTGGAACTCCTTTCCTTTGCCTAATTTTCTTATTTCTTTTCTCCTTTCTTTCTGGGGCTTTTTAAATTTTCTAGTGTTTTCTGCTTCTTGCCTTGTCTGTCTGCCCTCCAAGTTCCTTTTTATTTTTTCTTCCAAGTTTTTACTTAAATTCCAGTTAACACACAATGTAATATTAGCTTCAGGTGTACAGTATAGTGATTCAACAATTCCATACATCAGCAGGTGCTCATCATGACAAGTGCACTCCTTTATCCCCGTCACCTATTTAACACACCCTTCCCACCTATCTCCCCCTCCAATAACCATCAGTTTGTTCTTTATACTTAAGAGTCTGTTTCTTGGTTCCTCTCTTTTTCCCCCTTCCATGTTCATTTGTTTTGTTTCTTAAATTCCACACACGAGTGAAATCATATGGTATTTGTCGTTCTCTGACTGACTTATGTCGCTTAGCATAATACTCTCTAGTTCTATCCATGAAGTTCCAAATGGCAAGATTTCATTCTTTTTATGGCTGAATAATATTTGTGTGTGTGTGTGTGTGTGTGTGTGTGTGTGTGTGTGTGTGTGTGTATTTCACATCTTCTTTATCCATTCATCAGCTGATGAATATTTGGGCTGTATCCATAATTTGGTTATTATAGATGCTACTATAAACATCAGGGTGTATGTATCCCTCTGAATTAGAATTTTTGTATCCTTTGAGTAAATATCTAGTAGTGTAATTGCTGGATTGTAGGGCTGTTCTATTTTTAACTTTTTGAGGAACCTCCATACTGTTTTCTAAAGTGGCCGCACCAGTTTGCATTCCCACCAACAGTGTAGGAGGGCTCCTTTCTTTCTACATTCTTGCCAACACCTGTTGTTTCCTGTGTTAATTTTAGCCATTCTGACTGGTTCCAAGTTCCTTTAAAAAAAATTTTGCCCTTCAATTCTGTGTATTCTATTTCATGTTGGAGAGGTTCTTCAATTTTCTGGTGGTTCTTGGATCTTTTATCATATTTAAAGATGAAGCACTGAAAATTAAGACACTGAGTAGACAGGGCTTTCAAACTTCTCTTGGACAGAAACAAAGCTATTTGTTGGGAATCCCAAACCAACACAATCTTGGTTGATCAGTCCCCAAAAAGGAATGCTCCAAATTCCTGCCTGGGGTGTGTAAGCCTCTTTGTTAACATCTTCTCTATAGACAGGTCAGTTGGAGTGCCTTTTTTTTTTTTTTTTTTTTTTTTTGTAAGCTCCACGCCTAGTTTGGGGCTTGATCTCATGGCCCTGAGATCAAGAGTCACATGCTCTACCAAATGAACCAGCCAGGTATTCTTCTGGCAACATTTTCTTAGAGCTGTGTAGGCTGCAGGAAGAAAGAATTCCATTTTTTAAATGTATGGAATTACCCTGTTTTCAGGACAGTGGTCTGCCCCAGGTGTGCCTGCTGTCCCTGAGGCCAGAGTCCTCCTGATTCAAAGAGCCACCTTCCATCTTCCTCCAGGGTGGGACAGGAGTAGTTGCCTGGTATTGGGGTATAGGAAAGAGACCTAGGGGCCTAATTCTCACTTGGAGTTTCAACCCAATTCACTTTCAGATCCAACTTCTAGATCTTGCTGAGGTACTGCAACAAAATCCTACCTGCTCTTGGGCATTCTTCATTGTTAATTAGTCTTTAGCTTTATGTGGTCTCATCATTTGTTTTCATACTCCCAAAATTTTGTTGCAGTTGTCTTTCCTTTCATCCACCTTGTCTTTTGGGGGTTTAAGCCTTTAAATCTTTTTTTTTTTTAATTTTATTTATTTATTTGTCAGAGAGAGAGAGAGAGAGAGCAAACACAGGCAGACAGAGTGGCAGGCAGAGGCAGAGGGAGAAGCAGGCTCCCTGCCGAGCAAGGAGCCCGATGTGGGACTCGATCCCAGGACTCTGGGATCATGACCTGAGCCGAAGGCAGCCGCTTAACCAACTGAGCCACCCAGGCGTCCCCGGGGGGGTTTAAGCCTTTAAATTTTTATTTGGGTAGAGTTAGCATAGGTTAATAGATGCCATGTTTTCTTAGTTTTTTATAAGATTACATGTAATGCCATGGTTTATATATGATTTTCACAAATCAATTTTCAATCATAAATTCTAATGCTACGCAATAAATTTAGTATGGGTAGGAGATTAAATTGGTCTAACAGTCATATTTTTAGATGCAATTTGGCATTGAATTATCAATACAGAATTTTTAACTAGAGAATTAGTTTAAGTCAGACAATTCTGCTTGATTCTCAACAATGGAAAGCAGCATTACCTAGAAGGGTATAGTTTTCATTCCCTCCTTACTCATGCCCAGGGCACTGAGCCACAGACACATTACACAAATACTTTGTTTTCAAGCATAACTTGGGACCTGAAGGAGAATGCAGATGACAGCAAACAGAAAACAAACTTCCTAATGTATTTATTTATCTGGTAATGCCTGCCTTGCAGTCAATCTGTATTGACTTTCCGTTGCTTTACTGGCTTCCTTTTCTCACTGTACTTCTATTTTAGTGGTATCAAAATTCTGCCATTGGGTACAGGGTGCTGTGCAAGGAGGATGAGCAAACAGGCAGGGTGGAAAGGATTTTCCTGACTCAGTGTCTAAACGACCTATTAATTGCAACCTCCTGGAAGCAAAGAAAAGATTGAGACAAAACATTAGTGACCAAAATAGAAAACAGCTTTCCATAAGAGAGAATGAGATGAGAAAACATATCTCTACCAAATTGTTCTTTTTCTTTCTTTTCCTCTTTTTAGAGTACAGGTGCACTGCCTAGACCAAAAAGTTCCTCCTCAATGCCCTTGTGAAAGTCTCTTACCCATATCCTTCATTCACCTCTATAAATACTTTAGAATGCCAAGGAATAAAGAATTTCATGATTCTAATACTCTTCAAAAGTTACAGAGATAGTTTAAGTAAACTTGGTAGACTTTACTATTCATTTCTGAGATTCCCTTAAGTTTCTCAACATACAATTCTTGTCATGGATGAAGTCTGAAATTTTTAAATCCAACCTAGCTATTCTGGGAGGCAGCCTTGCTCCCCAGGTTGAATGAACTGTGACCAGCATGAATGCACCCTCTCACCCCAACTGTGAGAGGAGGAAGGGGTCTGGAGTGGTAGAAGGAGCACCAGCTCTAGGAGCAGATACATTCAAATTCTGGTTCTGTCATTTATAACACGGTTGATTTTGGTTGAGTGTGAACTTATGTGTCCTTTCAACAGAAACTGAAAGCTATGTAACTTAATTGCTTCCTTTTTTTTGCATTAGTTTCCAGAAAATTTGGAGTTAAATCCATCACTCCATTGTACCAGATGACTCATTTCAGGTAGCTAGTAGAGTCTCTTCCCTTTGTTTCCTTAAATGATCTTTACTGTGTTTGATTGCTAGTATCTCATTTTCTATTTCAGTCCATTTTAAGCCAGATAAAGTCATCTGGTATGAATCCAAATAATCTTTCTGCTATTGATGTCTCTATAAACTGTTGCTAATCTAGGCTGACCTTTCTCTAGATGGCTCTGGATGCTTTACTCTCCCCCTGTGACAATGTTTCCTAGGTGAGTGGTATGACATACATTTCATTTAATTTTATGTTCTCCATTTATAGAAAGGTGGATTGGTGCTGATGTTTGAAAGTCTGGTTTTCAAAGTTGTAGAGTATTCTGAAAACAAATCCAAAAGGGGAGGCACATGGAGGTACACAGCTCTCAATTCCCAACAGAAGAAATTATACAAGTTCATAAACATAAACTTGACTTAGAACTACCACCAAGAATTAATTTCCATTTAAGTATACATGTAATTTATTTAGCAAGCATTAATTAAATATCTATTATGTGCCAGACTTGTCCTCATCTCTCAGAATAAAGACATGAAAAGACAGACCTTACTGTGGAAATATCTGGCAGTCTAGGGGGGAAAACTAAAAAGAAAATAAACAAGTATAATAAAGTGAGATGAATGCTATAATAAGATGCTGTGGGAACAAAGAGTTGAAGCCAACTATGTCTAACAGGAATTAGAATTCTGAATCTTGAATGGTTTTGAACACATTTAGCTTTCATAGATACCATTTTTCCAAAGGTATAATTGGAGAAAAGAAATTGGTTGAGACAATTTATTGTCTTACCAGCAATGCATTGATTTGGTAACTTCACATCCTCACCAACTCTTGCTATCATAAATCTTCTTTATTTAGCCATTCCAGTTGATATGTCATAGTAACTCATTCTGATTTTAATTTGCATTTCCCTGATGAGTTGGTAGAGGCCACAGGTGGGGAAGGGTGGAGGGAAGAAGAGGCATTGGTTGTTCATTTCTTGGTCTGTTTCACTGACAGAGAAACAAACATATCCAGGAAGGCACAGAGGCTACCGATAATAGTATGTTTGGCAAGTTCAAAGGATGACAAGAAATGAGGCAAGAGAGAATACAAGGAGGAGTATGAATGGTTTTGTATAGCATGCTAAGACAGTTGAACTTTTCATAAAATCACTGGATTTTATGAAAAGGTTCTTAAGATTCTTAAGTGGAAGATAAATATAACCAGACCTATAGTTAAATGCTTCCTCTGACAGCAATGTGGAGGTCAGACTGGAGGAAGCAATACTCAGGGAACTAGCCAGGAAAGGAGACAAATAGGGCCTGGAAGAGACCATTACAGCAAGGACCATGCAAAGAAGGTAGTTTTAAGAGACATTTAGAAATGGAACTAAGAGGATTGGCTGGACAAGATAGGTAAGGAGGAGTGAGGGGTACAAAAGCACGCATGGGATTCTGGCCTGGGCAACTGGTTAGATGACAATGATATTTACCAGCTTTGGAAATAAAGAAAAGAAGGAGACACAGGGCAGGAAGTGATCATAGCAAAAGAGGATAGCAAAATTCATTTGAGACATGTTATATTGGAAGTGCTGCTAGAAAGAACATCCAATTAGAAAAATATTTCTCCCTCCACAACCTCAAAAACCCAGAAATCCAGCAGGATGTCCTGGAGACCTGATAGTGCCTTGCCTAAGAAAAAGGGTAAGAGGATTCCTTTTTTTTTTTTTTTTTTAATAGACAGGGATCACAAGTAGGCAGAAAGGCAGGCAGAGAGAGGAAGGGAAGCAGGCTCCTCGCTGAAGCAGAGAGCCCGATGCAGGGCTTGATCCCAGAACCCTGGGATCATGACCTGAGCTGAAGGCAGAGGCTTTAACCCACTGAGCCACCCAGGCGCCCCAGAGGATTCCATTCTCAAAGCTTAACCTACAGGAGTAACAAGCCTGTACTTCCAAAGGGGAAAACAGCCTTGAGGGCTGAAAGAGGAGATGAACATCAAGTGCCACGGCCTGCAAGAAGAGAAGGCAAACCGCAGGCAAATTCTGCAAAAGAGAGGGATGATATGAGATGCACTGCTGTCTCTCCCTCAGAGCAGCAGGCAGTAGTCAAAAGCAAGAGTGCAGAGCAGAAAATTTAGTCTAAGATGCTGGTCTCTGTAGATTACCTGGAGGTCACCACCATGTGTAAGGTGGTTAAAGCCATGGAAAAGGGTGGGCTTACTGTCAGTTTACTTACTGGGTGGGAGGAGAAAAGGGCCAACAGAATGGGAGACACTAGTGTTTAAGGAGTTGACAATGGAACAGGAAGAGTCTGAAAAAGAATGTCCAGAGAGGCAAGAAGAGAACCAGCAAAGACCAATGTCATGATAACAAGGAAGAGAGAATTTCAGGAAGGAAATGATCAATATGGCCAAGTCCTGGAAAAGAAGTTAAATAACGTAAGGATTTTAAGGAGTTAGAATGTCATTATCAACTTTGCCAGAGCCATTTTACTGGATTGACTGGATAAGCCTGATTATGAAAAGCCGTTAAGTGAATGAATTAAGAAGTGCAGGGGAATGTTTTATATTCTTTTATAAGGTTTAGTAATGAAGTGAAAAAATATATACAGTGATCTCTAAGAGATATAATAAGTTTTGGGGAGAGATTTTCCTTTAATATAATACAAAGTTTAGTATGGTGAAAGGCTATAGAGAAGAAGCTAATAGTGGTAGAGAAATTGAAAAAAATGGGCGTAGAGGCTAAGAACGAGTACCGGAGCATTAGAGAAGTCTATGGGATGAGCTTGTTGTCAACCAACTGCTTTTAAAAACTGGCAAAACTTAAGGGCAGAAAATAGTTTGCTATATTTGTCAACTAAGATATCAGTAAAGGCTTTTTTTGAGAAAAGTTGAATCTTAGAGGCAGAAGCGTGCAAGGAGCTGAGATCTAAAGGGAATATAGGGAACTGAAAACAGAAAGTTTAAGATTCCGTTTTCAAGATACCTTACTGTGATTAGAAAAGGTAAATGTCCTAAACCTGTCTATTTCCTCTGCTAGGCTCAAGGTCTCCAAGAGTGGCCAGTACACTAACAACCCCGCCTGCTTATGGGACTGGGGTGGGCAATAGTCAAGGGAAATGAACTTTATAGGTACAGATATCCATCAAGGTAGGGCACTTAAAGTAATACATGCTTTCTGTGTCTTGGCGAGCCCCTTTCTGAGGGAAATTAACAGTCTCCTCGTGGTTCCATGACAGATGCACAGCAACACTACTGAGATTCTTGTGTTTTTAGAGAAACACTCCCCTTCTTCTTCAAGATTAATTGATCTCCAAAATACTTAGCTGTCTAAATAATATTCAGAGATAGTATCTGTTGGGTTGCCCTTCAGAGATCACATCTTTCCTTTTCCATATTTCCCATTATTTTAACCCATGAATAAGAAAGCAAAGGGCCATTAAAGAACCTATAAACCAAATACTTTTATTTACATTATCATGATCTCAGATTTATTTAAGTAATAAGTCAATAAAAAAAAAAAAGCTAAGTTAACAATCACTGATGAAGGATGACTTGTTTTTGTACCAACTTACTCATTCTGTAAGCATGGGTACTTATAATTATGTCCTTAAAGCTAAGCACAATTTTCAAAAGTCAAGTGTAACCATGGGCTGTGGCTTTTATTAGTCATGGCCTCCAGAAGTGTTGATTCAGCCAAGCAGGAAGCAATAGGAGGATTCACTCCTGACTTAGTTAGTAGTTATGTGTGGGGGAAGGGTACAGGGCTGGGTAGAAGATGAAAAAAAAAACCAAACATAAGCAAATGTTTTTTAAAATTACATTTAAAAAATACCTTTTACTAGGACTCAGGAAGTAGTATTTTTTATACAATAATGTCTTCAGCTTTATAATGGCTTATGAAGTTTGCTGTATTATTTTAATGGTATCTGAGCAGTGCAAGAGCACGGAGGAAATTACCAAGCATGAGAGTAGGCAATTGGTGATAAATACTTTTACACCATTAAAAATATTTAACACCCTCTGCCTTTATTGCATAAGTGTACACTATCATTTCATTATCATTTTTTAAACGTTACAACTCACATAGTTGAATTACCATGTCTAATCTATTAGAGGTAAAGAAAACAAAACCATCATTACCAAAAAATCCCCAACAAATTAATGTTGATCAATTTGGAGACACCCTGACTTTGACTACTTGAGATCATTCTTTAAAAATGTTACCACACACAAACAAAAGCCAAGGCTAACTCAAGATAAACATTTCATTTCAAGAATCCTTTGGGTATGGATAGATTTAACCTTTCTGAGAGAAATGGTCTTTTTGGCTCACTTTTTAAAATTTGGGGGGGGGTTTACATTTAAGTTAAATTAATTAACATATAGTTATTACTAGTTTCAAAGGCAGAGTTCAGTGATTCATCAGTCTTATATAATACCCAGTGCTCATTACATCATGTGCCCTCCCTAATGCCCATCACCCAGGTACCCCATCCCCCACACATCTCCCCTCCAGGAAGCCTCAGTTTGTTTCCTGTGATTAATAGTCTCTTATGGTTTGCCTCCCTCTCTGATTTTTTTCTTGTTTTATTTTTCCCGGCTTTGTTTCTTTCACTAACCAGAATCATGCTGTATGATGTTCTTTGATATTCTTTGATATTCTTTGATGTTCTTGTTGGAGATGTTCTCAGCCCAGCATATTCCTTTTATCAATTACATATTCCACAAAATTAGTGTCACTATTTGGGTTGTTTCATTCTACTTTTGTAATTATACCCACTTCTGTGCACAAATTTGAGCACAGGGGCTAGAATTTGAGGGGAAGAGTGTCAGTTTGAGCCCTTATCAATCTGAGGTGAAGGTATGTTCACTTGCCATTGAGCAGGTGGCAGGCCATGTGTGCTGACTCAGCCAGGAGTGCAGCTGGACTGTGGTTGGGACTCATAGGCTGATGACATCGTGTGTGATGCGGACGTGGCTGATTTTGTTCCTGGTCATGAACTCCTTTAGCTTTGTTTTTCTAGGAAATCTTATTGCTTTCTAATCTGAATTAAAGCCTTGCTGGATATAGTATTCTTGGCTGTAGTTTTTTTCCTTTTAGCGCTTTGAATATATCATGCCACTCTCTTCTGGTCTGCAAAGTTTCTGCTAAAAAACCCACTGATAGCCTTATGGGGTTTCCCTTGTATGTAACTGCTTTCCTTTCTCCTGATGCTTTTAAAATTCTCTCTTTATCACTACTTTTGCCCATCTTATTTACTTTGTGTCTTGGTGCAGACCTCTCTTGGTTGGTTTGGTTGAGGGCTCTCTGTGCCTCCTGGATCTGCATTTCTCTTTCTGTCCCCAGATTCAGGGAGTTTTCAACTATAATTTCATCAAATAAATTTTCTGCCCCCTTTTCTTGCTCTTCTCCTTCTGGGATCCCTACTATGTGACTATTATACTTGATAGTGTGGCTGAGTTCCCTGGGTCTATTCTCATTTTGCCTATTTTTTTTCTTTTCTCATCTGCTCAGCTTGATTACTTTCTATTACTCTGTCCTCCAGGTTGCTGATCTCTTCTACTCCCTCTTGTTTTCTATTTATTCCAGGTGGTCTATTTTTATTTTCACTTAGTGAGTTCATTATCTCTAACTGTTTCTTTTTTAGGTCTCCTGTCTCTTTGTGGAGGTTCTCACAGAGGTGCTGAATTCCTTTCTCAATCTAGCAAGTATCTTTATAAGCATTATTTATGTTACTTATCTCCATTCTGTTTAGGTCTATTGTTAAGATTTTGCTCCACTCTTTCATTTGGGACATATTCCTCTGTCTCCTCATTTTGTCTATTGCTGTGTCTGTTTCTAGGTATTAGGAAAGCCAGCTATGTCTCCCACATTGAAGTAGTGACTTTATGAAGAAGAGGTCCTGTAGTGCCTGGCAATGCAATGTCTCCTTCTCCTCAAAAATTGTTGCTTCGGGGGTGTCTCTTCTGTGTGTTGTGTGCACCCTCTTGTTGTGTCTGTTTGCCTTCCATCCAGCCTGCAATGGCTCTCTGCCTGTTGTGGGCTAGTGCCTGTGGTGCTAGTGAGCTGGTCCAGGGCTGCCTCAGGCTTGAGTTGAGTCAGATCAGCTGTTTGCCAGAACTGAAATAACACCAAACTGCAGGGCACTTTCCTAGTGTTGTCCTCTGAGGAGCTTTTGTTAGTGTGTGAGGCCTGCACTCAGACCAGCTGCCTGCCCCCAGCCCACTGCCACGACCACAGTCAGACTGATGTGTGGTTGTCTTCCCTCTCCCTGGAGCAGGATTCACTGTGGAGTAGTGTTGACCCTTGTCTGGGCTGCTTGCCCACTGCCAGGCTTGTGGCACTGCTTTGATGGGATCTTGCCAAAAGCAATTGGAGGGGGTGAATCTGCTTTGCTGTGGCCTCTTGTCTACAGCCAGACATGGAGAATCTGTTCTGCCAGTCTTCAGGTCACTTTTCAGGTTATTCATGCTGCCATGGGTGTTCTCTAGGTGGTCACATGGCAGGAAGTGAGCCCAGGGTCCTCCTACTCGCCATCTTCCCACAGCTTCTTTTGGCCCACTTTTAAAATCCCACTTTCACTCCATCTCACCCATTCCACAATCCAACACAGTCTGATGCATATTTATTTAAGAAATATTTACTGAGCATTTTTTGCACAGTCATCTTTTGCTAGGAAATGGGGACATAGTAATAAGGAAGTACCTACTTTATATTGGTCAGTATATGGGCTAATACAAAAAAAAATCAGTTTCAGGATGCATTCTATACATTAACACCTAGGTTTTACAGATATTGCATCAAAAATTGGTAAAGGGAAAAAAAGAAATTAGTAAAGGATACACAGAGTGCCACCTATGCATAAATGTCCAACGGGTCAGGAAAGAGTAGAGTCATAAGCTACATTGTGTTCAAAGACTTCTCTCTGGGGAAAGTGATCAGACTGGAAGAAGAGACTACGAGACAGTGAGATATTTGATAGTCCCACAAAGAAAAGTTCCGGGCCCTGCCTGATAACACTCCAACAAAAAGCCCAGCCTCTATACACACAGAGTCTCCAATCCAATTTTAGTACCTGCTTACAAATATAGGCAGACAGTCAAAGACCACCAGTCATTTGAGGAAAGCCTCCAATGTAAAAGATGGAATCCAAAACAAACCACAACAACTCAACAGCAAACTGGGGAGAGACACAAATAAAGGAGAAAGAATTTCTTAATATCTTAAGTGATATCTTTAGGAGAATATCAGGAAAGATGTCACATTCAAAGTCAGAGATAGAAGGCCATGGGAGGGACATTCACAGATTAGTGATACTAGAAATATAAAACTGATACTAGAAATTTAAAAGTGATACTAGAAATATAAAACTCAGGGCACCTGGGTGGCTCAGATGATTACACATCTGCCTTTGGTTCAGGTCATGATCTCAGGGTCCTGGGATCGGAAGCCTGCTTCTCCCTCTCCCTCTGCTTGTGCTCTCTCACTCTGTCAAATAAATAAATAGAACCTTGGGGAAAAAAAGAAATATAAACTCATTAGAACAGGTGAATGACAAAATTGAGAAAATTTCCTAGGAAGTAAAACCAAAAGAGGATGAGTACAGATGATCTTTCAAACATAGGAGTTCCAGAAAATGAGAACAAGAATGAAAAAAAGGATGGACAGTATCAATGAACTAATTCCCAAAATTTAAAGATAAAAGCTTCCAAGTTATGAGTGTCCATAGAAGGCCCAGCAAAACATTATAAAATTCCAGAATCCAGGAACAAAGGGAAGCTCTAAAATCCTCAGGGTAGTAAGTGGGAGACAATTACATTCAAGTGATCTAGAATCAAGAGGACATCAGACTTCTATGGCAAAACAAGTAGCAAAAAGGCAAGGAATGGACAATGCTCTCAAAATGTGGAGGAAAATTTACTTCAACCTAGAGTTCTACACTCAGAAAAAGTATCAATCGAGTGGTATCAACTAGAGACTTTTTAAGACATCCATGGTCTCAAAACATTTACTTTTCTAGCACCCTTTCTGAGACTGGTACTGGAGCATGTGTTCCACTGAAACAAAAGAGTGAGCCAAGAAAAGGGAAGGCAAGTGACACAGTTCCTAGAGATCTTACAGAAGAGAGGTGACGGGAAGCTACAGGGTGATAGCAAATGGGAATTTAAGAATGGCAGTGGATGCAGGCCAGGCAAGAACAAAACAAATCACACTGTAAGAAATCCTCCCTTCCCCCCCCCCCGCAAAAATAGAAGATTTGAGTGTCTGAATGTATTGAGAAAAGATACAGATTTTCCAGACAGCTTAAACATGGAATACTGAAACGTAAAAGTAAACCAAAAGTGAGGGAGACTAAAACAAAAAATTGTACAAGAAAGGAGGCGAGTGAGTAGTACACTACATGGCTCGGGTGGGAATACTGGCAACAGAGTCATAATATTGTAAATGGCGAGTACCGATCTGACTAAAAATGTAACCGAATTGGGAGAGAATAAGTGAGGAAGATGGATACGATGTCCTGAGGGGTGAAAGATGGTAAGGGAGCATGAAATACTTATTTTCTATAATCCCAATTTAACAGACAGGTCGAACTGGAAAAAAAAAAATCAGAAGAAAACAGTAGAAGGATGCTACTTAGAAAAAAGCAGCACATAGCACTAGAAACACCATAAAGATTTCAAAGTAGCTGCCTCCAAGGGCAGAAAGAGGTGTGTACACCCAGAAGAAACTGTATTTTTATTCTTAAAAAAGCCAAAAAACAGAACATTACCACACCTCACTGGATCTCAATGTACCGAGATGCACTATTTTAAGTACCACTAAGAAAAAACCTGAAAAATTAGGACAAAATGCTCTCCCACAGCTTAGAATCTTTTATATTGATTAAAAGAGCTATTTGTGGCTTTTTGTAGATTTTTTTATATCTTGTATGCACATAAAAAGAAAGAAAACATAAATGAAATAAATTAGCAATAGTATTTCTAAAGCTTCTTGTGTAGCCTAACTCTTCTGAGTTCTCTTGGACATGATGTGGTTGATTTCTGTATTTTTCCAGGCTGTACTGATCTCTGTGCTATCCAGAGGATTAGCAACATACAGCATCTATTAAAAGAGTGCTTATGCTCCTTCCTAAGTAATCCACTTAATACTTTAATATTGTCCTTGGGTTTTCTTCCAAGCTACCATTCTGTAGCTTTTGATGCTGTCATGACTTGATTTTACCAGAAGGTGTCAATAAAAGTTTATTATACAACAGCCAGGACTCATTTTCCTTCCTCAAATGGTCCTTGAATGATGTTGAATAAAACACCAGGGAGTTGCAGTTGTCCAGTGATTATCACCCCAAATAATGATCAAGTTTATGCAAGCAGGTGATGATACTGTGTCGGAAGAGCTTCCTGGCTGACCTCAGGTAGGACACACCGACATCCGTAGGATATATCCCAATTTCAGACACGTGCAAATATAAGACCACACCAAAACAAAATTATCTTCAGTACATATTGCAAAGACTGGAAGAAGAAAAAGAGGAAGGTGAGGAAAAAGAGGGAGAAGACAAGACTAAGAATTCAGACAAGAACTAAGGCACAAGCAGTGGGGATGGAGAGAAAGAGTCTGCATTTGAGGCATATATAGAAATTGGAATTGACAGGTCTTGTTGCTGATGGAAAGTTGAGGATCAGGGCAGCAAAAGAACAGAGGATGACTCTAAGCCTTCTAGGTTATACACCTGGATAGGAAGCAAAAAAACTATTGTGGAGCAGGTAGTTCAATTTTGGATACACTGAATTTGAGGTTTTATTTGACATTCTAGATAGAGATGTCCAGTAGGCAGTTCAGAATATAAATCTGCAGCTTAATAGAGTTGCCTGGTCTACAGATATAAAATTAGGAGGAATCAATCTATGGCACTGGATAACATTGCCCATGGATAGCCTACTGAATTTAAAACAAAATCAAACACCACACGTATTAGTTATTATTTACAAAGTGTATATAAAGCAAAGAATTTACTGGGACCAGTTTAAGAGGAAAGGAATTTAATACAGAATATTAAGTGACCCACTTAGGAAGACTAATGGAAAAGACTCTGTCCAGAGCCACACTGCAGAACTGGGCAGCAAAAGAAGCTGCTGCCTTTAACATGATCAGAGATGCATAAAATCAGGATACCCTCTGCCACATCAGAAACAAATGCTACAGGTATTTGCTACAAAACCACACACATTTGAATCTGTACCAGCAAAAACATGCCCCATGCCCCAACTCTCTACACTCAAACTAGCCCTAAATCCAAATCTCATACAAGTGCATCTGATTGGCAGAATTTAAATTACAAACAGAACTCTACAGCATACGAAAACTGTTTGACTTTGTTGATTTGCTTTGTTGGGGGCTGGGGTTGTTTGGTTAGGTTTCTGGCTTCCACATGTGAGAAGGAGGCTGGTCTGAAACGCACAATGAGAGAGCCAAAGCACGTTACCTACCCAAAAGATCAAAAACATTCCATTGTGGAAAATGAAAGCTGGAAGTGTGAGAAACCAGTAAGGAGACAGAGAAGGCATGGTCAGAATGGTGAGCGCCATCATGATCATGCTGCAATGGAAGCCAGTAGGAAGGAATTTTTAGAAGAAATGAATGGTAGACGGTGTCAGAAGCTGCTGAGAAGTAAAAAGTTTGAACAGCTACATAAGCTCTAAAGACTATCTGATGGAGTTAACAAAAACAATGTCCTTTGGTGACCTTGGCAGGAGCAGTTTCAGGGAAGTGCCTAATCAGAATGTTTCAGATGGGTTAAAACGTGAATGGAAAGTACAGACTGTGATTTTACGGAATTTAGCCTCCTCTTGAACATGAAGTAACCTCTGGGAGCCTGAGGTTCCTCATCTGGAGGAATGAATTTGGACACACCTTGCAGGTTTGTAACTTAAGTGTAACTTAAGTTACACTAAGTGTAACTTAGTGTTTACCACTATAGTGGAATTAAAAAAAATAATAATAGGGTGTCTGGGTGGCTCAGTTGGTTAAGCAACTGCCTTCGGGATCGAGTCCTGTGTCAGGCTCCCTGCTCAGCAGGAAGTCTGCTTCTCCCGGTGACCTCTCTCCTCTCGTGCTCTCTCTCTCTCTCATCCTCTCTCTCTCTCTCAAGTAAATAAATAAAATCTTTAAAATAATAATAATAATAACCTCACTTTTGCACCTGGGGTCTCCCCATGTACCTCCTGTTTGGGGTTTCGGGGAGCTCAATCCTTCACCCCCTCATTGCTTCCAGCTTCTTTCTCCACCTATGGAAAGCAAAGTTATCAACTTTATTAATGGTAAAGCTGGAATGAAGAAAACAGTTTGGATGTGAGGCCAAACTGAACTTGTACCCCCAGCCAGGGAAAGGAACCAAACCCTGCACAGTCTGCTTGCCATATCCCTTACCCATCTTTGAGGCCAGGAGCAGGAGAGCAAGAACCAGGAGCTAAGGCCGTACAGGAGAGGAGACCCTGTTTGGCAAGCAAACAGGAGAAGGAGCCAAGAAAAGGATAGAGAGAACAATGAACGTTTCCTCCATGGTAATCCCCAAGAGGGTGAAAGTGTTTGTAGAAACCACAGAAGGGAAGGGAAAGGTTCTCTCCACTTGAGCAGTGGGGGCAACTCTCATTGCCCATGAACAAGATGGCTTCCACATCATAGTCCAGGCCAGGCAGAGGATGGCTCTCCTCCAGGTGGTTCTTCATTTGCCACAAAAGCTCACAAGGAAATGAGCAGGGGGCAGCCTGACCAACAGCCTTCACTATGCCTACCACTCTAGACTATTAAGCAGGCAAATTCGATTCACTAAATAGTATAGTTAGGACCCAGAAAGAGATACTGAGATACTCCAATTCCCCTTGCTGTCCAAGAGCCAGGACTCCAACCACAGATGGCCTCCAGCTGACATGGTCTTCGGAGTCTTGAGTCAGCTTCAGAGAGCTTCCTCACCTGACTTCACACCATTCCCAAGCAGCCTGCATCCAGTGACTACTTAAAACAGGGGTATAAAATCCTGGCCTTTTCAGTCAGATGTGAAAGAGCTCTGATGTGCAACATTTGGTCCACGGTTTCCATGCGGCCTCCCCAGGCTTGCACTGCAGTTCACTTTTGGCTCGTCTTGCATTGTCTCCCTTTCTTTCACAGATGATGATCATTAATATAGGTTTTGCATCCCAAACTGTATCAGCATCTAGACAACCCCGCCCTCACCAATAGTGTAGGGCAAATCAAGATCAAATTAGTAGCAAACACGGCTATTCTCTTTCACTTCCCCAGAGAAGAAGAAGGTTTCCAGACCAACTTTCCTAAAAAGAGGCTGCTCCCCAATGCTTGCAATCTTGTACCCCAACCTTCCTGCCTTACTTCGATTTCCCATCCCCCGTGGCCCACTCTCCCCTTCACGATTCTCATTCGGGGACTCAGCTCACCTCCCTGACAAAAATGCATCTCATCCCTTAGGAGGCTGTGGCCCTTCTGCTCTCATTCCATATGTGAAGTCTCAGGACTTCCACCAGAAGCCTGCTGAGACTCTCCTCTGTTAGTCACCACTGAACTCTGAAGGTGCAGAACCAAAGGGCTTGAGTTCAAGTGTGAGCAAGGTGGATATGAGTGCTTTCAACCCAGTTTGGGATTTCCACTAGAGAGAACTGTGACTCCCATATATATGATAAAGGACTTATATCTGGATAGATAAAGAACTCTCCCAATCCAATGTTTTTTTAAAGGGCAAAGGATCTGAACAGACATTTCTCAGAAAAAAAAAAAGTACAAATGGCCAATATGTACATGAGAATATGCTCAGTATCATTATCCATCAGAGAAAAACTAGAGAAAAAGGTTTTTCAAGGACACCATGATTGCACTAAGAATCACAGGCATCAAAATTTCACACCCATTATAATGTCTATAATCAAAAGGTCAGAGAATAACAGTGTTGACAAGGCAGTGAAGAAATTCATACGCGGCTGGTGGAAATGCAAAATAGCACAGCCACTTCCTCAGACAGTTAAACAGAGTTATCATATGACCCAGCAATTCCACTCTTAGGTCTATACCCAAGAAAAGTAAAAACATACATCTACACACAACCTCACATCTGACTGTCCATAGTAGCATTATTCATAACGAGATAGATGTCATCCAAATGGCCATCAAGTGGGGAATGGATAAACAATGAGGTGTATTCATATACTGAAATACTAGTCAGCCATTAAAAAGGCACAAAGTGGGGCAACTGGGTGGCTCAGTGGGTTATAGCCTCTGCCTTTGGCTCAGGTCATGATCCCAGGGTCCTGGGATCAAGCCCCACATCAGGCTTTCTGCTCAGCAGGGAGCATTTCCTCTCTCTCTACCGGCCTCTCTGCCCACTTGTGATCTCTGTCTGTGAAATAAATAAATAAAATCTTTAAAAAAAAAAAAAAGGCACAAAGTACAGATACATGTTAAAACGCAGACGACTCTTGAAACCAGGAAGCTAAGTGAAAGAAGCCAGTCATGCAGGACCACACACTGCATGATACTATTTACATGAAATGGCCAGAATAAGCAAATTTATAGAAAGAAAGTAAATTAGTGGTTTCCCAGGGTTGGAACAAGGGGAGAATGGGGGGCGGGTGGGTGGGTGAGAGGGGAATGGGTGTTGGCTAAGGAGTTTCTTCTTGTGGTGATGAAAATTTTTGAAAATTGATTGTGGTGACAGTGGCACAACTCTGTGACTATATTAAAAACCACTGAATTGTACCCTTTGAGTGCATGAATCATATGGGATGTGATTTATAGTTCAGTAGCGAATTTCTTCTGAAACTGAATAAAAGAAGTGAAAGAGGTTGTAAGTATAAATAAGTTCACGGGTTGGGGGTCAAAAAATTGGAATTCCTAACTGAAAACCTCAGGGTTCTTGTTGAAATAGAAGGCAAAGCCACCTGCTAAGGATTTTATCATATGTTCAAGGTAAAGAAGACAGAGGTGGTCCAGTTCCTTTGAAATCAAGTTCCAGTGTGTGTCATGAGAGTGAGGGCCAAGGCCAAGTGGAGGGGTAGGTGGGGGGGCCTAAGGAGACCTGAGGCTTTACTCACCTTGAAAGTGTTTGTTTGAATCAGAAATTCCTTTCCCTGCTAACCCTAGTAGGAGACAGCATTAAGGTGTCACTATAGCCTTCAAAATCTTAGAAATTGTCACTACATTTGCCCTAGGAAAATCTCATTTTCTTTCTACTAAATTTAGGGATAGTTACAGGAGTTTGAATGGAGACCATACTCAAGTTAGCTTCCTTTTATGGAGCATAAAAAGAAGAAGAGGTTTTTCAGGCACGCTATGATTGCACAAAAAAATTCAAAAAGTACTTAGGAGAATAAGCATCCAGATATTTAGAGGTGAAACAACACTTACTCAGAACAATAAATAAGATATAAACACCTTCATCTACTGATGGAGGAAAGTTACCTGAGACCCTCCTCCTCTATTGCTCCAAGGTAAGGAAGGTTAGAGAGAGACGCCTGGGAGCCCTAAAGACATTCCCCCTCCCTTTACAACTTTCTCGGGTCCCAGCTGATCATCAGATCCCTGGGACCAGCCAGGTTTCTTTCCATAGAGACCACCATTCTCTCTCACCTCTGGGGTCCCTACACTCTCCCCCATTTCAAAATAAGGCTTGAGGTTGACATAATGTCCCTACTTCCCTTGTCCTCAAATCAGTATCCCCTCCCTTACTAACACAAACACAATGACAATAAGGGCTCAAGGTTTCAAGAGAAACCAGTCTAGTTATACTAATAAAGGAATTTATTAAAGGGAATTGAATGTTTACAAGTTGACTAGAAGGACTGGAGGAACAGTCTCTAGGCTGAGCCTCCGGGTATAAGTCTCAGAGCCACGGAGAACTGACCAGCCAGGAAAGCTACTAGCTCCGCAACCATCAGCATGGTGAGCTCTTAGTACGCAGATACTGGAACCACTGATGTCATGAACCATATGGCTCAGCACCATAGCTGCGATGCAGGGAACAGAAAGGAAGGATCGAAGCTATTGCCACCACACGACAATTCTGCACACCCACGAAGCTAGTGGCTGCACACCAGAGCACCGCTGAGGAAAACCTCTGAGCTCTTGTCCACCAGCAGAAAAATAGCCAAACGCCAGATGGGAGATGGCTTCTGTTTCACTTCTGCTTTCTATGTGTCAACCAAAATGAATATAATAAAATACATCCAGAAGAGGTCAACGGACATAGTTTCCTGCTTCCCAGCCTCTGCAGTACTGGAAGATACCAAAATGAAACAGAAATGGATGCTGAGTGCCAACCAGCCATGCACAACACACACATGCGTGTGTGCGCACCACACATGCACAATACCGGAAATATAAATGAAAAACACGGAAATTATAAAAGTTCCAACATTTCACATGAGATACAAAGTCCCAGCCGCTAGAGTCCCTGGTTATTGATCTCCTCTAAGGGATTAAGGAGCCATCTGATGAACAGCCCTGTGCTTTTAATACTCTGAAGGTCCAGGACCACCAGTGCTCTCTGGTACCCTGTAATGTAGAGCCTGATGCCATTTTTATATTTGATGGCTGACCACATTCAAGCCCTGCCACTCCCCTTCCCCTTTTGCCCCTCCATCCAGGCAGCTGATAAAACTCACATGCACCCTTCTTTGGCCCTAGAAGGAAGTTCAGACCATGCAAATCATGACATGTGTGAGGGGAGGGACCCCTCACCTCAGTCTCACCTTCTAACCATGATAAGCCCAAGCCAGTCACCCCTGTCTACTCTCTCAAATGCTTTTCAGATTTACTTGGGAGCTTGCCTTGCTCTCCCAAAAAAGTCCCGTCATATGAACAATAAATCTTTCATACCCTCTTGATCTGCATGTGGCATCATCGGTCTTGGTATCAGAACTAACCTTTGTGTGGGAGGCCTGTCTTGCCCCCAGGGATGCCCACAAGATGCCCTACTCCATCACCGCACACCACAGCCCTCCTACATCATACATTTCTGACCCCGTCTTTGCTTCCAGGTGGTCCCTGGTTGCTCCAACAGACCATCAAGGCAGAATGACGTCTCTTTGTTTATGGGGAGTTGACCTCTCTGCAGGACAAGACTGCGTGAGTCCCAATTAACCAGTCCCAACTAACCAGTCCCAATTAACTCTGCCCAGGAATGTGTCTCCCAGAGTATTTCCTCCCAGGACCGCATTATCTTTCTCCCCGTTGCCAAATCCAGATTAACACCTCTTGCTGTGGGAACCTCTCTTAATGGATAATTCCATTCACAATCACTTGCTGCTGTCTTCTGTGTCTGCTGTTCACTCTGCTATGTTCTGGGGGAGCCCGATGCCTCGTTAGCACCGCCATCTTACCTCAAGACTCTTAAACTGGGAGCACGAGTGATGCTACCCTCCAAGTTCAGTCACATTTAATTCCAACAACATTTACGTACAAACAACTAACACGAACATCCTGCCTTTTATGAGTTATCTTTCACGGCCAGGTCAGAGGCAGACCTCTCCAGTCTCCTGTCTTCTCCCATGGTTTCTTCTTAACACTGCTCATTTTGCCTGGAATAAACTGCTTTTACATCTTCCTCTGGTTAACTCCTTCCCATCCTCCTAGACTCTGTTGAGAGCTCTCTCTTCGTTGCCAGCTTAGACTGCCCTTCCATTGTTCCCACCACAAAGTTAAAATAAATAAAAGATAACAGGAATGGCGAATTGGCAACTCACAGTCTGATTCTGGCTAGAAGCTATACTTTCTCTGGCCTGTGGAGGGTTTAAAAAAAAAACACAACACTTTTTTTCCAAAAGAACTTAAAGCAGGATCTCAAAGAGATGCTCACACGCTCATGCTCACTGCAGCATTATTCACAACCGTCAAGAGGAGGAAGCAACCCAAATGTCCATCAACAGATGAATGGATAAAGAAAACATGGTATACAATAGAATATGGCATAAAATAAAACACAATTCATCCTTTAAAAAGTAGGAAATCTGGACAAACCTTGAAGACATTATGCTAATAATGAACCATATCTAAAATGTCTGAATAAAACTTATTTGTTTTGCATATATGATCCCTTTAATATTTTGCTATTAATCTCTTTTCTAATTTTTACTTTGTATATATTATTTATATAATTTCATAAGAAATTGGTAAGAAGTTTTTTTTTTTAAGATTTTATTAATTTATTTGACAGAGAGAGAGAGATCACAAGTAGGCAGAGAGGCAGGCAGAGAGGGGGGGAAATAGGCTCCCTGCTGAGCAGAGAGCCCGATGTGGGGCTTGATCCCAGGACCCTGAGATCATGACCTGAGCCGAAGGCAGAGGCTTTAACCCACTGAGCCACCCAGGCACCCCAGAAGTTTTTGTCTTTATGCTGTTTTCTCCAATTTCAGAATCATGTTAATGATGATTTTCTCTCCATACTCTCAAAGAGCTTGTAATTTAAAAAAAGAATTTCTTTTGCTCCCTGAATATTCAGAACAACTTACCTATAAAACCTTCTGAACATGGAGGTATATGGGGGATAATTCTTTAAATTTTTCCAATGTGTTTTCTTTTTTTTTTTTTAATTTTTTTATTTATTTGACAGAGAGAGATCACAAGTAGGCAGAGAGGCAGGCAGAGAGAGAGAGAGGAGGAAGCAGGCTACCCACTGAGCAGAGCCCGATGCGGGGCTCAATCCCAGGACCCTGCCACCAGGATTGAGCCAAAGGCAGAGGCTTAACCCACTGAGCCACCCAGGCGCCCCTCCAATGTGTTTTCTAACACAGTCATACTTTACACTTCTCTTTCAGCGAAACTTAGAACTTTTTGTTTCCAAATTTATCAACACAGAATTTTATCTACTATTTTCTCAGTTTAAATATTGTCTTTTTCATGAGGATGCAAGCAGCCAAATTAAGAATGTGGAAAATTTAGGGGGACACAGAAACTTTGTTTCTTTAACAAATAAACAGTGCATGGGGGAAAGGGTTGGAGAAAACAGAATATGTTTTTGTAAGCTTGAGCAACAGAATAACGAAATGCATTGTGTGAACCTTGTTTAGATACTGATTAGAATAAAACAATTGTTAAAAAGCAAAACAAAACCAAAAAAACCTTTGAGACCTTCAGGGAAAGTTGAACACCAACGGGGTATTAGAGGATATTAAGAAATTATGAATTTGCTCAATGTAACAATGTTGTGGTTAAGGTAAACATTTTCAAAGCTTAATTTATTAAGGATATATACTGAAGTGTATACAGGTAAAATGCTATGTTGCATGAATTTTCCTAAAATACTCCAAGGGAAAAAGAAGTGGGGAGTAGAGAAAGAAAGAGGCAGAAATAATGAGAATGATAATATGTTGGTAATTGCTTACGTTGACTGAGAAGTACATGGGGGTTCACTGTACTCTTTAGAACATTTGACATGTCTAAAATTTTTCCCTCTGTATTTGTGGGCCATCCTTTTCATCATTCTGATATTTAGGTTTTCTCCATTTCTTAATCTTCTGGAGGTATTTTCATTTTATTGTGCTTCCAGAGAACAAGCTTTTAAATTTGTTTATGAATTACTGTGCCTTAAAAGGTAAGTAAGCTTTTATGCAAAGAAGTAATTCAGTCTATTTTTAGGTTAATTTTACTCTCTGTACATCTTCTTGAGATGGAAAATTTATTTTCATTACTAAACAAAGTACTTCAGGCTATGGTTTTTCCCTAGGAGTACTGTGTTAGGGTTTCTCGTGAGTTTTGACAGGCCCCATCTTTAGGGGGGGAGAGGAGACGTGCATAAGGAAGACTGGGTCTCAATACTCATCCCATTATGTGCTTCTTTTTTTTTTTTTTTTTAAGATTTTATTTATTTA
>PISX010016796.1:0-45239 GCA_004024625.1 Mellivora capensis | reverse complement strand
TGTGATCTCTCTGTCAAATAAATAAATAAAATCTTAAAAAAAAAGAAAAGAAATTAGTAAAATACATAAACAGACATTTCCCTTAAAAAGGAAATGGAATTGCTAAATAAGCACACGAGAAATTGCCCAACATCATTGTAAAGCATAGTACAGCCATTCTGGAAAGAAGTGTAGCAGTTTCTTAGAACACTAAACATGCAATTACCATATAACCGTCAATTGCACTTCTGTGCGTTTCTCCTAGAGAAATGGTAACTTAGGATCATGCACAAAAATGTTTACATGAATATTTATAGCATCTTTATTCACTTTAGCTAAAAACTGTAAACCCATATGCCTTTCAACGGGTGCATGGTTAAACAACTTTGGTCTCTCCAAACCACGAGATAATATTCAGAAATAAAAAGGAATGAACTATTGATATACACAGCTTGGATGAATCTCCAGGGAATTATGCTAAGTTTAAGAAAACAAACTGTGCAGCTACTCTGCAAAATGCTTTCCTCACAAAGTCGAAGATAGAGCTACCCTACGACCCAGCAATCACACTACCAGGTATTTACCCAAAGGAAACAGACGTAGTGATCTGAAGGGGCACCTGCACCCCCGTGTTTACAGCAGCGATGGCACAGTAGCCCAAATATGGAGAGAGCCCAGTTGTCCATCGACAGACGCCTGGATAAAGAAGATGTGGTGTATACATACAATGGAGTATTACTCAGCCATCAACAAGAATGAAATTTTTTTAAAAGATTTTTTTTTATTTATTTATTTGTCAGAGAGGGAGAGAGAGCGAGCGAGCAAGCACAGGCAGACAGAGAGGCAGGCAGAGGCAGAGGGAGAAGCAGGCTCCCCGCCGAGCAAGGAGCCCGATGTGGGACTCGATCCCAGGACGCTGGGATCATGACCTGAGCCGAAGGCAGCCGCTTAACCGACTGAGCCACCCAGGCGTCCCAACAAGAATGAAATTTTGACATTTGCAATGATATGGATGGAACTAGAGGGTATTGTGCTAAGCGAAATAAGTCAGTCAGAGAAAGACAAATACCATATGACCTCACTCATATGTGGAATTTAAGAAACAAAACAGATGAACATAGGGGAAGGGAAGGAAAAATTTTAAAAAGATGAAATCAGAGAGGGAGGCAAACCCTATGAGACTCTTAACTCTAGGAAACAAACTGAGGGTTTGTGGGGGGAAAGTGGGGGTGGACGGGGTAACTAGCGGATGGGCATTAAGGAGGGCACGTGATGTAACGAGCACTGGGTGTTGTATGCAAATGATGAATCCCTAACCTTTACCTCTGAACCTAATAATACAGTATATGTTAACTAAGTCAAATTTAAATAAAAAATTTTTAAAAAAGAAATCTTGTGCGCTCTTGGTGGCGATGTAAGTTGGCACAGCCACTATGGAAAACAGTATGGAGATTCCTCAAAAAGTTAAAAATAGAACTACCATATGGTGCAGACATTCCACTTCTGAGAATATCTCCGAAGGAAAAGAAATCACTGTGTGGAAGACAAATCTGCACCCCATGTCCACAGCGGCATCATTTACACGAGCCGAGCAGGGATACAAGCGAAGCGTCCTTGATGGAATAAAGGGTCAAGAACACACACACACACACATACAAGGACTATCAGGGAAAAAAAAGCCAATCCCCAAAGGTGAGACACTAAAAGATTTCATTTAAACAATATTCTTGAAATCGGGTGATGGAGACGGAGAACGGACTTGCGGTGGCTGCGGGTGAGGGATGAGGTAGTCATGGGGGGACACGGGGGGAGGTAGTCATGGTCAGCGGAGACCACACAGGAATCCCCGTGGTGATAGAAGAGTTCTGTGCTTTGAGCGTGGTGATGGTTACAGAAACCTACACGTGGGATAAAATGGCATCGGTCTGAACACACACACAGACAAGCTCCCTCACACAGGCGCTCGCACACAAACCAGTGAATCAGAGCACAACCGGGGAATCTCAGTAAGATCGGGGGGGCCCTATCGGTGTCGATACCCTGGGGTCGGTATCCTGCTCTAGTTTTGCAAGATGTCAGTCACCACTGGAGAAAGCCGGGTCAAGGGCAGAAAGCATCTCTGTTTTATTTCTTACAATTGCATATGTGTCTACAATGATCTGAAACAAAGAAATTAATTTTAACAACCAAATGTTTTTCGTTTTATTACCAATGAATGATTGGAAATTATACCGAAAAATGATTATATTTACAATGACATTGAATTAAGAAATAAAAATGATTTTAACAAAAATGAGCAATATCTGTACACTGAAAGCTACAAAAAATTGCTGAGATAGGTTTTTTAAAAATCTAAATAGATGGTTGGAAGAGTCAATATTATTAGGGTCTCGGGTTTTCCGAAATTGATGTGCAGATTCCATGGAATCCTTATCAAAATCCCAGAAAGCTCTTTTGTAGGAACGGCTCCACCAATCCTGAAGTTTGTAGAGCCATGGAAAGGTCTAAAAAGCCAAAACAATTTAGAAAGAGGAGGAATTGGACAACTTCCACTACCTGATTTTAAGACTCACTGTAGCAATCAAGACGGTGGGGGCCGGCATAAAGGACAGACACAGGAATGTGTGGAAGAGAGCAGAGAGTCCAGAAATAGACCCCAGGGGTCTGTGTGTGTGCAGTTATTTCTTCAACATTACAAAGGCAGTTTAATTGGAATATAATAACTTTTCCAGAAAATGCTGTTAAAACAAGTGGATATTCACAACAAATAAATGAACCTCAACACTTACATCATACAAAAAAAATTAACTCAAAATGGATCACAGACCTAAATTTAATAGTTAAAATTATAAAACTAGTAGAAAATCTTTATGATCTTGGGATTGAAACGATCTTTAAAAATAGGATAGTGAGAAAACTGGGTGGCTCAGTCTGCCTTTGGCTCGGATCATGGCTCTAGGGTCCTGGGACCCAACCCCGAATCAGGCTGTCTGCTCAGGGGGGAGCCTGCTTCTCCCTGTGCCTTCCACTCGTCCTGCTTCTGCTCTCTCTCTTGCTCTCTCTCTGACAAATAAATAAATAAAATCATTTAAAAAAATAGGGTAACAAAGGAATGACCCATAAAACAAAAAAAAAAAAGAAAAATTGGACTCCAAAATTAAAAACCATTGTTTTTCAAAAGCCAATGTGAAGTAAATGAGAGCAAGCCAGGGTCTGGAAGAAAATATTCACAGCACGACACTGTGACAAAGGACTTGCACACAAAATACATAAAGAGTGTTTCTGGGGCGCCTGGGTGGCTCAGTGGGTTAAGCCTCTGCCTTCAACTCGGGTCATGATCCCAGGGTCCTGGGATCGAGCCCCGCATCGGGCTCTCTGCTCAGCGGGGATCCTGCTTCCTCCTCTCTCTCTCTGCCTGCCTCTCTGCCTGCTTGTGATCTCTCTCTCTGTCAAATAAATAAATAAAATCTTTTTTTAAAAAAGCATTTCAATTCTAAATAGGAAGACAAAAAGTGAGCAAATGTTACAGTTAAACATATACTTATATGACCTATAAATCGCATTCCTAGGTATTTTCCCAAGAGACACATCATCAAAAAAGATAGGCTAATAGCAAATAAAAAATGAAAGATACTCAACATCATTGGTTACTAGGAGAAGCAAATTAAAAGTATGAGCTAGCACGGCACAACTACTGAAATGGCCGAACACAAGCCCAGCACTATGATACCGCAGAAGGTACGGGTCAACTCACACACACTGCTGGCGGCGACACGGGGCGGCCCAGGAACTTGGAAATGGCTTGGCCAACCATACGTATACACGACTTAGTAACTGTATTCCTGGGGATCTTCCTCAGATGAATGAAAACATAAGTTTAGACAAAGACCTAAGCACAGATGTTCCTATCAGCTCTGTATATCATAGCCCTGCACTAGACACAACCCCCCAAGGGTCCCTGGGCCAGTGAAGGGCAGACGCACCGTGGGATATCCGTGCCCTGGAGGAGAATGGGTGGGCTTCCACACGGCAGCATGAATGAGCCTCGGAATAGTTACTTGGGGTGAAAGATGGAAGACACAAGACAGCACAAACTGCCCAGGTCCGTTTATGTGGAATTCTAGAGCAAAACTGTAGTGCTGGAAAGCACAGAGGTCATGCTAGGTGGCCAGAGGTTGGGAGAGGAGACCGGCAGGAAAGGTTGTGCTATGTCATAGTTGTGGCCACGTCACACCATTGCGTGTGATTGTCAAAAATCATTAAATAGCACAGTTCATATTAATTAATATTACTATATGTGTGTTTTACCTCAGTAAACCCAATATAATTAATTATGTCTAATTAAAGGCAGTAGAGTGGGACATCTGGGTGGCTCAGACGGTTAAGCATCTCCCTTCGGCTCAGGTCAAGATCCCAGGGTCCCGGGATCGAGTCTGGCATTGGGCTCCCTGCTCAGCAGGATGTCTGCTTCTCCCTCTATCTGCTGCTCCTCCTGCTTGTGTTCGCTCTCTCTGACAAACAAATAAAATCTTTTGTATAAAAAGAAAAAGAGCAGTAGAGCTACCGACGTGGTGAAGAATGGTGGGAGGTCCAAATGAAGAAGGAAATCCAGAACCAGCAGGGTGGGGAGGCACAAGGAGGACGACTAGGTCTTCTGACCCAGATGGACACGTCCACACACGGTCCGTCCAACGTGGTGACACGCGTGCACACACCACCACCCCAAGTAGCAGGAGGATTTTTCAGTTTACGGTTTTTTTCAAGTATCTAAGTATTTTATTTATTTATTTATTTATTTGAGAGAGAGAGAGAAAGCACAAGCTGGGCAGAGGAGCAGAGGGAGAAGCAGGCTCCCCACTGAGCAGGGGACCCAATGAGGGGCTCAATCCCAGGACCCTGGGATCATGACCTGAGCCGTAGGCAGAGGCTTTAACCCACTGAGCCACCCAGACGCCCCTTTTTCAATTTATGTTTCTAACAGCTTTGTTGAAATAAAACTTACATTCTGTGAAACACTTCCGTAAGTTGGATGGTTTGCAGTGTATTTATTCAGGTGGACAACCATCGCCATAATCCATTTTGGAAAAGTTCCATTTCTCTAAGATTTTCCTTATTTCTCTTTGGCAGGCTGTTGTTACTTCAAACCCCAGCCTTGGGCAACCACTGATCTCCTTCATACCTCAGTATTTTGCCTTTTCTAGAAATTCCATCTAAATGGGATCATATAATATAGAGTCTCTCGTATGTGGCTTTTTTCATTTTAGCTAACATTTACGGGGTTCACCCATGTTGTCGTACATTTCAGGATTTTGTACATTCTTCTCACTGGATACTGTTCCGCTGAATACCACGTTATCCACTGACCAGTTGGTGGGCATTTGGATTTTTCCAAACAGCACTGCTCTGAAATTCTGGTGCAAGTCTTTGTGCAGACATATGCTTCTGTTTCTCTCGTGTCCCTCTCCAGGAGGACAATGGCTTTGGGGTCTGTTTAACTTTTTAAAGAAGCTGACAAAGTGGTTTGCAAAACAGCTGCCCCTTGTCGCATTCCCACCATCTCCAGCCGGGGCTCCAGGCTCTCAGTTCTGCAACCGTAACCCTTCTGGTAGACAGGTAGGGGCATCTTGCTGGAGTTTCAAGGTGCACTTCTGTAATGCTTAGTGAAGAGAAGCATTTTCCATGTGCTTGCTAGCATGTTATCTGTTCAGGTCTTGGGCGTGTAATTTTATTGGGTTGTTTTCCTTCTTCTTTCTAGTTGCAAGAGTTCTTTTGTGAATTCTGAGCGCAAATCCTATATCAATGCATGATTCACTGCTATTTTCTTCCTATTCATGGCTTGTATTTTCATTTTCTTCATGGGGTCTCTATAAAAGCAAACTTTTAAAATTTTGATGAATTCCGATGACATTTTTTTCCTATTTTGAATTCTGCTATTGATGTCATATCTAAAAAGCGTTTGCCTAACCCGAGATCACAAAGATTTCCTTCTGTGCTTTTCTGTATGAATGTTACCGTTTTCGCTCTTTGCATTCAGTTAAATGGTGTGTGTGTGGTGTGAGGAAAGGATCTAGTTTAAATCTTTTGCATATGAACATTTCATTATTTTAGCACTGTTTATAGAAAAGACGATTCTGGGGCGCCTGGGCGGCTCAGTTGGTTAAGTGTCTGCTTTCAGCTCAAGTCATGATCTCAGGGTTCTGGGATCGAGCCCCGCATCAGGCTCCCTGCTCAGCAGGGAGTCTGCTTCTCCCTCTGCCCCTCCCCCTGCTTGTGCTCTCTTGTACTCTCTCTCTCTCAAATAAATAAATGAAATCATTAAAAAAAAGACCATCCTTCCGCTCACTAAATTCCCACGTAACTTGTGTTGAAAGTCGGTAGACCACATGCTCTGTGGCTCTGCTTCTGAACACCGTCCTGGTCCGTTGGTCTATAATACGTCTACTGTTAGGCCAAAACCACACTATCTTGACCACAGTAGCTCCAAGTAAGTTTTGAAATCAAGTAATATAAGTCCTCCAACTTTGTTCTTTTTAAATATCGTTTTGCTATTCAAGATTCTTTGCATTTTCATATAAATTCCAGGATCAGAATAAGAATTTCTCTGTAAAAAACAAGCCTGCTTGTATTTTGGTAGAGATGGCATTGAATCAAGAGCTCAACTTGAGAGCTAAGTTCTTATCGCAAGTCTTTCCATCCATGAAACCAATATGTCTCTCCACATACTTATTTAGGACTTCAGTTTCTCTCAGCAAATTTCTGGAGTTTCCAGTGTGCTTGTCTTGCACTTACTCTGTTAAATTTATTCCCGAATATTTCACTCTTGCCAATGCTCGTGTGGCTAAACTGGATTCCATGGTTTCATTTTTGGGTTGCTCATGGCCCATACACAGCAATGCAACTGATTTTGTATACTGGTCTTATATCCTGAAACCGTAGTAAACTTACTCATTAGTTCTAGACCTAGCAACATTCTTCAGGACTTTCTATAGAGACTGCAATGTTTTCTGCCAATAAAGATGGTTTTACTTCTTTCTACCCAATATGTATACTGTAAATATTCTTCTCACCTTGTTAAGTGGTTGGGTGTTGAACTCATTCACAATTTGATCTTTCATAACAGCCTTGTGTTAACTGTAGGATTTTTATAGACACTGTGTAGGAGGTACTGGGAATCCCCTTTAATTCCTAGCTAGTTGAAAATTTTTATCATGAGTGAATTTTTGATTTTGTTAAATGTTTTGTGTCTGCTGAAATGATCATATGGTATTTCCCCTTTATCTCTTAATGTGCTGGTTTACATTAATTGATTTTCAGAGGCTAAACCAACCTCGTATTCTTACAAGCTTATACACACTTTCCTAGTTGAATTTCCTTACTTGATATCGGTCGACTTAAATTGTCTCTTTCTTCTTGAGCCAGTTTTGACTATGTCTTTTTAGGAATCTGTCCATTTCTTTCTGGTTGTTGGGCTTGTTTGCACGCAAGTGTTTATAGGATAATTCCATAATCTTTTAAATTTCTTTTGAGTCTGTAGTGATGTTTCCTTTACTAGTCTTGACTTTAGTATTGGAATTTTCTCTCTTTTCTTCTTATTCAGTCTACCTGATGGTTTATCATTTTGCTGATCTTTTCAAGAATAAATTTTTTTATTGATTTTCTGTATTGACTTTTTATTATCTTCATTGATATTTGAGCTGATCTATATTATTTCCTTTTTTTCTGATTACTAACACTTGATTTACTCTTCTTTTTTGGCTTCTTGGTGAAGAAGCTTAAATTACTCTTTTTAGAAACTTTCTCCTTTTCAGATGTAAGAGCTTAACCTGTAAGTTCTTCTGTAAACACTGCTTCACTGTATCCTATAAATTTCCACATGTTGTGCTCTCTTTTTCATTCAGTTCAAGATACTTTTTTAAGACTTTATTTAGTTACTTGAGAGAGAGAGAACACAGCAGGGAGAGCAGCAGAGGGTAAGGGAGAAGCAGGCTCCCTGATGAGCAGGGAACCCAAAGCCAGGCTCAATCCCCGGAGCCTGAGCCGGAAGCAGATGCTTAACCTCCCGAGCAACACAGGCACCCCTCTTCAAGACATCCTTAATTTTGTCTGTGATCTCTTCTTTGGCCCATCAATCATTTAGAAGATACACTGTAACTTTAAAGATTAAGCACTTCTCTGCATTTATTTTTCTTGCCAATGGCTAATTTAATTCTATTTTGGTCATATAACATACTTTTTGTAATTTTAATCCCTTTAAAAGTAATGCTGGTTGTGTGATATGCTAAAAACTGTCCACCCCAAAGATACTTGTGCCATAATCCCTGGAACCTATAAATGTAACCTTATACGGAGATAGAGCCTCAGTAGATATGATTCAGTTAAGGATCTGAGCTTCTCCTGGACAACAGGGGTCCTTGTGAAATGACGGCAGGGGGAGATTCCATGCACAGAAGAGGAGGGGGTGATGGGAGCAGATGCAGAGACCCTAGGGAAGCGGCCCCCAGAAAGGCGTCCGACAGCCAGCAAAGCTTACAAAGCTAGAAGTCCTAAGGGATGGATTCTTCCCTCGAGCTTCTGGAGGAAATGTGACCTGCCTGCATTTTCACTTCAACCCAAAATACTGACTTCAGACCTGCCCTCCAGCAACCCCCAGTTTGTTCTCTAGCATTGAGTCTCTTGCCTCTCTCTCAGTTTTCCTCTTATTTTATTTTTCCTTCCCTTCCTCTATGTTCACTTGTTTTGTTTCCTAAATTCCACACATGAGTGAAATCATACAGTATTTGTCTTCCTCTGACTGACTTATTTTGGTTAGCATAGCGCCCTCTAGTTCCATCCATGTCGTTACAAATGGCAGGACGTCATTCCTTTTGGTGGCTGAGTAATATTCCATTGTATGTATGTATGTATGTACCACATCTTCTTTAAAGACGCTTCCTGGAGGCCCCACTCGCCAGCCTTGGCTAATCGCCGGGGCTTGTCGACACTGCACCCTGAGCACACGGAGGGGCTGGGAAGGGCAGTCTTTACTCAAGACGCTCATGTTTCTGACTAGAAGTTGGGAGTCTACAGCCAAAGAAAAAGTGGACAGCGATCGGTGGACTTCTGTCAGTCTGTCGCACTCAGGATGAGAAAAATTTCTTAAGATTAACTAAGCAGCTAAAAAGCATGGCTCTTCATTCATGTGTGCGCACTGGGCTGTCACGGGTGAGCCGCACCGACACGGCACACACATGTGGTGCCCAGGGAATGGTTGTGGAAAGACTGAAGGAACCATTGGCCTGAGAGAAGCCTGGTTCCCTGGGTTTGCTATAATCCGTGACAAGTGATAGCATCCATTATTTCCCTATACGGAGTCCACCAGCAAACAGAAAATACCAGCTTGCCTCCAGTATTTTCTACAGGAGCTTGTGTTTGATTGAAAGCCTCCAGGCCCACGGATCAGTGCCGAGTGGAAAGACTGGAGAGACCAGACTGAGGAGCCGTGGAAAGTCTTTGTCTGGCTCACATTTACCCACCAAGCCTCCCCCAAAGCAGAAACGGTGATAAAAGTCGGTGCAAGCTTACCAGCCATTGTTACTTGAACTCCAACTGGAAGCCATGCTCAATGGCTGGCATTTGTCAAAGCGGTCGAAGCAGCTCTGGGATGTGGGATAAATGTTCTATTATTATTATTATTACATAGACTTAGCAGTGAGCCTGAGAGCGAACTTCTCCAGGAGCAGAGCACTGTAACACTGGGAGGAGGCAGGAACATGCCCTCCGTCATCGCACACAACACTCCCGAGGGAAGGGAGGTCCTGGAGCTACCGTAGGTGAGGGTGTAGCCGGTTACCTTCGATATTCTTAAAGCCCTTCTCTTTGAAGGAAGGGGAGAGATGAAGGTAAGAGAAGGAGACTGACTAGACAGGGAAGGGGTTTCGTTTAACCCACAGGGGCACGAGTTAGAAGTCGCGTGCGCCTGTGCAACGTTTCTTTACACTTGCCATAAAGATCAAAACAAAGACCCTTTATTCGTTCTGAAAATGTCTCTCAGGCAGGAATACTGTTAGGAGCTCACAGTCTGAAGGTGGTAAGAAAGGCGGTTAGCAAGTCAGTACGTAGACCCTTTCTGGGGGTGCATTTGTTGAGGGGGAGGAGGGAGAGTAATTAGTGGGGTGGCTAGGGGGTGTCGGGGGCCATCTGTGGGGAAGTGAACTTCCATCAGAGACCTGATGGATGGGCATAAGCTGGCCATGCAGAGTGAGTGTGAGGGGGTAGAAAGGGGTGAGGTGAATTCTGGGCAAAAGGGTAAGCGCCACAGAGGGTCCTGGGGCCAAGGAGAGCCTGGCATGGCAGGTGGCGGGGGGGGGCCTCCGTCCTGGCCCCAGGGAGTGGAGGCTGTGGCCCAGGGTGAGACTGGAGTGGGGGTTGGGACCCCCTTGAGAAGGAATCCGGGCCGCATGCCAGGTGTGAGGGCAGTGTCCACACTGTCCACACTGCCGACACTGCCCACCGCTGCAGAAGGAGCTCCAGGAGGGTAAGACTGTTGCAGGAGTTTGAGACCAGAGATGATGACGGCTTTGATGAGCAGCAGCAAGATGGAAAGACAGAAATGACTGAAGTACATCCCGGAGGAAGGCCCAGAGGGTTTGCCAGCGGAGATCAAATCTCGTGGGGTAGAACCAACGCTTGGTGCTACATTTGTTACCCTGTGTGACAGCTGGGAGCCCTTTTGTGCGATCCCACAGGCACAGCGTCTGAGGTTGGGGGCGACTGTATCAGCATTCAGAGCCAGACCCTCGCCAGGTGAGATGAAACGGTCATTTAATAAGTATGATTCATCATGATTTGGTGACACGTCACAGAAAATGACCCAGAAGTACTGTTTGCAGACGCAGGAGTCCAGGTGTTGTTGGATAACCGTGTGTGTGTGTGTGTGTGTGTGTGTGAGAGAGAGACCTTCAGGGCCCTCAGGAACATGGGCTGCCTGGTGGGCATCTCCCACCGGCGTCCAGCAACGACATCGGCAGATGCCAGGGAAGGAAGGCGGAGGTGGATAGATCCATCTGGTCTTGCCCCTCGTGTGGCAAACAGGGTGTGCCCAGTGAATCCTGAGAAAAGGAGAACAGTCACAAATATTTCCTGAACGCCGATGACTTATATACCACAAATAGTCTCCTTGGACTCGGGGACGTAAGTATAAGCAGCTTCCGGTGCCACGAAGGGCGAAGGCCAAGTCTTGAAGTGATAGGACTACTTTCCACCTCTGCACGTGAAAATTAGTCTTTACATATGAGTCGCATCTACTCTGTTCACAAAAGAAAGCGGACACCTGCCCTAGACTGAATATTTGTGCCCTTCCAACATTCACAGGTTGAAGCCTAACCTCCAAGGTGAAGGTAGGAGGTGGGGTCCGTGAGAGATGGTCGTGAGGGATGAGTGCCCTGGGGAAAGGCCACCATGGAGGACATGGAGACTCCACGTCCCCACCACGGAAGGACAGCGGGAGGAGAGAGTGGGCTTAAAAGGAGGAATCCCACAGCTGGAGACATCTTGGTCACCTCCAAGGAGGAGGAAGGTGTTGAAAGAGATATTGAGTTGAGTGACAGATGTCTAACCTGAAAGGAAGAGGATGATGGTCTTTTTTCAAAGAAAGGAAAAATGCGACTAAGCAGAAATGTGTGAAAATAAACACAAAGGAGACGGCTTAGCCTATGATATCCTTACATCCGTCCCCCGACAGGGACCAGCACTTCCGAATCGCACCTTTCAAGTCCACTCCGTATGCAGCGGGCAGGCGCACAGAGCGGCGGAGCAATGCTGCCTCCGGCCCGTCTGTCAGAACCGTCCTCCAGGCACGGCTGAGCCCGATCTCCGGCCCAAGCTCTGCAGATGTTTCCGGGAAGCGCCCCGCAGCGTGGGGAACGTTTGGCTGGACCGGCAGCCAGCGCGCCCCGTAAAGCCGTCCGTCTGCCCTTCTACCTCATCCTCTCCCACCGGAGGTGACACGCCGGCTCTCCAGGGCTTCTCCTTAGATGGCTGAAACCGCCTCATTCTGGGTTCGGCCCTTCAAACATCAGCTGCGCTGTTTTCTCCAGATGCGAGTTTCTAGGTGACACACTGTCCCCCGTTCCTGGTGCTTTTTAATCAATTTCTAGGGCCTGACACCCACGTATGAGCCTGTCGGGCCCCGGGGTTAACAGATAATCATGTTTCAGCAGCGTTTAAACATTCTGCAGTCCCAGAAAAGGATTCCTGAGGCAACATTCTGTCTTAAAGTTTGAGGGCTCTGGACCCCACACGAGGGCACTTCTGGGTCTCGATGGGAAAGGTCAGGAGACTCTAACTCCCCGGGGACAGCGTGGCCCCAGGAGAGACCCTTTCCCCAAAGCTGCCAGAGTTCCTGCAAGGCCCCCCTGGAAGAAGCTGTGAAACCCTCGCATTCCCAGCTCCGTGTTTGTCTACCCGGACGGCCGTGCGGGATGCAGCCAGAAGCCATTCAAGGATGAGGTTGGGGAAGTCCAGGCTGGGCTGAGCCAACTCGAGAGCTGCTCCTGGCAAACTGCCCCAAGCAGGAGGACACTGTGCCTCTGCAGGCAGGAACGGGGCTCGAGCCAGCACGGCAACCCCGTGAGGGATATGCCCCACGCCATCCTTGGCAGTGTGGCTGGAAAAATCCACCACTGTCCTCCCCCGACGGGCTGCACAGGCTCCAGGTCTTGGGGGCAAGTTCAAACACTTGCTTTCCATTGAGGACATGTCGGATCCCCACATCACCCGAAATCGCCCACTGGCTAATTAATGGTGCTCACGAGGATCGTGTATGAGCTCGTGGTTCACGGCTGTGCTCAACTGGCGAGAGCTGCCAGTCGGAGGAGCCAGGCCAGGCTCTCCGTGGCCCAGAACCCGACTGCCAGTGCGAGGCTGAGACGGGCATCCTGGGAGGCTTCCTTTCCTAAACGAGGCTGCTCGTGTAAAAGGGCCTCGAGGGATGGGACCCCCAGGAGCTGGAGAATTCTCTGGAATTGTGAGTCTGACAGTAGTTTTCTTCCTGGCTTTCATCCACCAGATAAGCGAAGCTGGATGGGCTCAGCAAGCAAGCCGGTGGGGGAGACAGACAATGAGGCTGGGGAGGTCCTAGTCCCACCTGGAGCCTGGGCCACCTGCTTAGGAGATGCTGGGAAGTCAGGAGACCTGTGTTCAAGTCCTGTCTCTGACTTTGACTCCCTCAGCACTGAATTTGCCACATGTCATGGGTGATATTGTTGAGATGGAAAGTGCTGGGCTGGACGGGTCCCCGTCCTGCCGGCTCCGACACCCTATTGTGGTCTGCTCCTCGGTGGGGCCCCAGGACTGCGGCCGAGGACCGTGCCCTCCTCCCCACCCATCCCGGAGCTGCACACCAGCCCCACCAGAGACACTCCCGGGTGTCGTGAGGGTCCACTGTCCTCTCCGTGAGGCTGAACGACTCGGACCTGGCGTTCCGCGCGCCGGTGCCCTCAGCAGGCTCCAGACTCTCCTCCGCGGTCTGGTCTGCCCCTAAGCTGTAACAGCCTTTTTCAGCCAGATGTAGCCTTGTTAAAAAAATAATGAATAACACGGTGTGGTGCACGTATGCAGAAAACCAGCGTAACTGACTTGATCTTCTGATTGATCTCAGGGTCAGTCGGTGGTAATGGGGAACTCAAGTTCACCAGTAAGCCCACGAATTACTGTTTGCTCGTTGGACCCTCTCCTTCGGGCTTGGCCTGGAGCAGGCTCAGTGCGCCCGGGGCACCTGGCTGGGAGAGAGGCCTCTGCTTCCAGGCCCGTGGGGCTGGACCGCTGCTGGCCCAGGGACTCCCTGCTCACCCAGGCATTTCTCTCTGATCTCCTTGCTCTGCTGCCGATGCCGCACCAACAAGGCTCAGGGTCCCTCCAGGAGCTCCCCATCTTGGCCCCCTGGGGGTGAGGACCCCCTCAGGTCTGTGTGCAGTTGCTACGAGGTTCTGCTGGGCCGGCCGTCCCTCAGCCCCCTCCACCCAGGAGCCTTGGCCACAGCCCCTGTCCCCTGGCTTCCACAGAAGGGGCACCTGGCCAAGCACCAAGCTTGACTTTTGCTTTCTGCCACTTCGGCTGGCCGTGGCTGCCCTTTGGAGGTTCAGGGAGTACCTTTGGGAAAAAGTCTCCTGCCAAGACCCTAATGAAAACAGGGCCAAGCCTGCTCTGATTCTGCTCCCTCCCTCATGTTGGCTCTGCGTCTGCTCGGGGAGGGCTGATAAAATCCTCACCTTGGGGGCACCTGGGTGGCTCCGTCAGTTAAGCATCCGCCTTCGGCTCAAGTCATGATCCCAGGGTCCTGGGATGGAGCCCGGCATCAGGCTCCCTGCTCAGTGGGCAGCCTGCTTCCCCCTCTCCCTCCCCTGCTCCTCCTGCTTGTGCTCACTCTCTCTCTAACAGATAAATAATTTCTTTTCTTCTTCTTTTTTTTTTTTTAGAAAAATCCTCGCCTTGGCCTCATCCCTCCCTGCAAGCCTCTCTTTGACTCTCCACCCCCTCCTCTGCCCACCCCAGGCAGGCAAGCCTTCCTCCACCCACTAGCGGGGCCTCCCTGTGCGTCTGCTCCCTCTCCTCGGGCTGGGAGGCGTTCCGATTACACCTCGCCCGTGCTCGCAAGTTTGGGAATCCCCAAACCCTCCCTTTCCCCACAAAGCTTGGCCTGCAAGACCATTTCCTCCCTGAGCTTTTCAAAAGTCTGTTCTGTCCGTCAAAACCTGCACGAGGCCTCTCTCCCTGTCCTCTCCGCGGAGAAGCGTCTACATCTTCCTGGGCAGCACAGGCTCTGGCCGACGAGGGTCAAGGTCACACAAAGCAGGTGAAAAGCACACGCCCCTTGATGTTTCTTGAAAAATAGGTTCTCCTGGTATTTAAACAAGGATGTGGCTCTTCCAAAGGCTCAAAGCCTGGCAGGGAGATAGTGGGTAAAGTGGACCCCGTTCTGTGTGCTCACACAGGCGGAGAGGAAACAAAGTACGGGGCCCCTGGACTTGGCCCGTGGCCTCTGAGTGCTTGCGTTCTTGAAGAAAGAACAAATTTCATGAAAATGTGTTTTCCCACTGTTGGCACTTGGTGTTACGTTTTCTTACAACTTCTTTGTAGCTTCTTACAACTTTTCTTACGACGACTGTAGTCATGGATACACCCAGGAAAGAGGGAGCCGGTGAGCAGGGCTGATAAAGGGCTGTGTTGGCGTTAACCCACCCGGCTGGGAAAAAGGCGGGCCGCTCCGGAATCCTGACAGCCCCGGCCATGTGAGCCTGCAGCCGGCGACCGCAGGGCCGTGCTGTCGGCTCGGTTTTCAAGACCACGCATCAGGAAGTGGGTACAATTTCTCTGCACCTCCTGCCTCATCTGAGAAACCCTGCTGCCATGTTGGCGTCTCGGGTCGGTGAGAGACGGTCCTTGTAAATATCAGCGTCTATTTGAGGGGATAAATAGGAAATGCTATCGTCAGCCTGTGAATTTGGCAGGGTGGGAAATTTCTCCGTGACTCCCAGAAACTGTGAGCTAATGTGTGTTGTGTTCTGCTGCTACATTGTAGTCCTTTTCTTCTTAGTCACAATAGAAAACCAGTACCAGGTTTCTCAAATCCCGTGTACTTCCAGCTGCGGCTTCTTCTTTTAGTGGACAGCAAGTATGAAGACACTCATCGAACAGATCCTACGCTCTACTAGGAAGAGGTTATAGTGACTGGCTTGGTTCCTACCCTCCTCGCCTTCCTCTCCGTGATGACGACCTGGACTCCAGCTTACCTGCAGCTCCCTTATAGTTCGCCTGGGGGCTGGGAGATGGGTGCCACTAGGAGGGGGCGTTTCCTTGACTCAGATGACTCAGCATTGTCCTTGTGTTGGGCTATGAGCTCCAAGAAGAGGTTAAATTTCATTTTTTCTGTTTTTCTTCTATTCCCAGTACTGTGCCAAATGAGTAAAAAGAATGTGATGGATCGATAAATAGATGAATGTGTGGATGGGTGGATGGATGGATGGATGGACAGATGGACGGACAGATGGATGGATGGACAGATGGATGGATGGATGGACGGACAGGTGGACAGGTGGACGGATGGACGGATGGACAGATGGCTGGATGGACAGATGGGTGGACGGACGGACGGGAGGACAGGCGGACGGGTGGACGGGTGATGGATGGACGGGTGGGTGGATAAATGGATGGATGGTTGTGATTGGCTGAGTAGGTGCATGAAAGGTTGATAAGTGAATGTATGGAGCTTGAACCTGTTAGTCTCTTTTGAACTTGGGCCTACTCTAAGGCCTGGACTTAAACCTTGTCTCTAGAACAAAGCGCCCACCTCTGTTCCACAATCCACCAGCTCATCAGCCCTACCCTGTCCTTGCCAGCTCCTACATCTGTCCTCTAGTTTGCCAGTGGCCTGTCCACATCATTGTATTTTCCCTGTTCTGGGCCCTGGGTCTCACCATCTGCTGAATGACCTGCCTCCTGGACCCTTGGTTACCACCAGTTGTGATCTTACGGATCTGCTCTGTCGATGGCATTGGAGCCTGGACGCTAACTGCGGTCTGCTGAGAGCCCTCTGGGGATGACCTCGTGTCTGCGCCTCCTCCCCACCCACAGCGCTGCTGTGCTCAGGGTCTCCCTCACCAGGCCTGGCCTGTTTCCATCCCTCCCTGACCAGGTGCTGTAAAACAGTCTCATCAGGCATGGGCCCTGTCATCTGGGATACTGGAAGATAGCCCATGGCTACTGTTTTGGGGAATGCAATCAGAGAGATGTAAGAAGAGCGGTCACCACCACAAACCACGGATTTGGGTAGAGGCAGGAAAGAGCAGTCATGGCTCCCACGCTTCCTCGCACCGATGCGGGTTGGAGGCCAAGCATCAACTAGGAAAACTGCGGCAGAGTGGAACGTGTCCCTCGAGCATCTACCCGATATTCTCCTTTGGCGGAGTGAGGGGCTCTTAGTGCTGACTTGGACAACTGCCTGGGTTAGCTGTGGAAGGGGGACATATAGGAGTGGGGGACACTCTCCGAGGAGGAGGGCAGCACGAGCTGCTTGGTCCCCAGCTCTCTCCCGATGGAGAGGGTGGGAGCACGGAGCATGCCTCTTGGCACCCAGCAAAACCAAATCAGAGCCTGTGGGTTCACCGAAGCAAAGTTCAAACTGAGGTGGAGGGGGTTCCTTCCGTGCCCCGCCGCTCAGGGCCTGCAGCCGGTAAGACAGCTGCACCGTGTCGTCAGGAGCTGTGGAGTGCATGTGAACTCTTCTTCGAATGTTAAATTATTATCAGTTAAAATAACCTTTTGATCCCAGGATTAATTCGCCTTTTAGGACAGAGACCCTTACTAAAGGCGTAGCCACCGTCTCTGGGCACCTAGGTGATTTTTCTCCAGTATCCCTTCCAGCCCGGTGGTGGGGTGTTGATTGCCCCGTTTCACCAGTGAAGACACTAACTGCAGTCTCGTGGCTCGTCGGCAACAGAGCCAGCCTTCGAGCCATGGCGACCCGAGGGCCAGGTGTCCTGCTCTGAGCTCACCTCGCGGCCTCCGACATCCCGTCTTGCCCGAGATGCAGCCAGCAGACATCTCTGGAGTCCGACCCACAAGTCAGCAGGCTCTCCAGCACCTGGAATGTTCTCGAGGCGCTTGCAAGAGCTTCCTGGTTTCCAGTCAAACCCCAGGCCCGCAGCAGGGACACGTGCCGGAGGACGGGCACCAGAAAGGCGGTCCCGGGTTGGGGTTCACCACAACGAGCGTCATCTTTCAGTTCCACCATCACTTGGTGTCATGAACGCAGGGACACTCACCTCTCCTGCCGCTGCTTCTCATCCGTAAAACGGTCGCGGAGAATCGGTTTGCGGCGACACGGACGCCAGCGCCTGACCCCGGCTGAGACCCGAGCAACGGTTAGCTGTTACCATGTCAGCAGCGAGGGCCGCTTTCCCTGGAGAAAAGCTGTCCCTGCGGGTCAGGACCCCCAGGAAACAGCTCCGGACTCCTGACTGCTCAGGGATCTGGGTGCTCCCAGCGGGGCGTGGGGCACGGTGGCCGTGGGTGCAGCGAGCGGCGCGGGAACGCCATGTCACCGTGACGGGATCACGGCTTGGGCAGCAGCTGAGCCGCTGTCCCTCGGTCCCCTCGATCGCAGGTGCCCCAGCTTCCCCCCCGCAAAGCCGCTCTCCACAGGACGGGGCCGTCTTCACAGCAGCGTGCGTCCAGGTGAACACGCTCGCGTGTCCCGCGGAGCCCCATGGAAGAGTCCGGAGCCCGAGCGCCCACTCCGAGTCCCGGTGGTGCCTGCCCGGGCGGGGAGGAAGCTGCGGCGGGAACGGGCCCCTGCAGGACCGGCCGCGGCGGCCCCGGCGCAGCTTTGATGTGGTCGGCTTGAGCCGGAGCTGCCCAGCTGACTCTGTCTCCCACAGAACGTCAACAAGACCGTCTGCACACACCCGAGCCCAACGTGTCATTCTCGCCTTGGGAGCAGACCCAAGCTGACGGAACATTCTGGAAACGCTGCCAGAGAGTGACGAAAGGTGTTAATTTAACTATTAAAACTCAACAAAGGGCCCTTGTTAACAGAGAACAATTCCAGACAAGAAAGAAGCTGAAGAACAAAACAGAACAAAACCACCACCGAACTCTGCTCGAGAAGGCCTCAGCCGGGAGGGTGTCTCGGAGGGAGCGGTTCTCCTGCCGTGTTAGCCTGGAAGCCGACAAGCGTCGGGCAACGCCTGCCTCCCTCAGCCCACACCCTGCAGCTGCTAGCCGGGCCTCTGGGTCTGCCCGCCCCTGGCACACCCTGGGACGGGGCGTCCCTTACGACTTGCTCCCCCTGGGCCGCGGGAGGCCCTGCATACACACTTTCCTCCTTTCTGCCCTGTGCTCCCACGCAGATCCGTGGTGGACATGGGGCTTGCTCCGTCCGGCGGGCACCGCTCAGGTCCAGGCCACCCTGGGCTCCGTCCCGGCTCAGGGCTTGGCATTTGCCCGCTGGCTCTGAGCTCACGCCCTCCTCTGGACCCTCGCGGTGCTAGCTTCGGGGCGTCGTGGGGACGAGTCCATAGGAAGAGCCAACGCAAACTGGTATTCAGGTAGCACAGTGCGTGGGGAACACTCGTCGCTGTCGTTAGACACAGCCGTTGAATCTTCCGGAAGACCGTTCTGGCTTTCTGGCCAGGGCGCCTCTGGGGAGAGGATCGTGACCATTCTGACATGACTCTTGCCATCCTGCTCCTTGGGCTGGTCCCAACAGGACACTGACCGCTGTCATTAGTGCAAAACTGTTTACTGAGAGCCAAACACCGCATAGAATTTACACTCTCGTGTTCCGTCACGTGTGTATTTATCAGCTTCGTGCCACGGAGCCCCAGCTCAGCTGGGATCAGGACCCGAGCTGAGTGTCGACGCTGAGCCGACGGAGCCGCCCGGCGTCCTCTCACCTCCGTGTTTTAGACGAGACAAACCTGACATTCAAGAAACTTTAAGTTCCGTTTCCTCACGGAGCCTGATGAAGGAGCGGTCTTGCTGGTCGCTTTACAAAGGCGTCTCCGCGTCTGTGGAGGAGCCCGGGCTCCCACTCCCGACGCGTGGGCAAATCCCTCCTCTGCGGGGACGGCCGTGTCAAGTGAACACGGACTCAAGTGAGCGTGGGCTCCGGGGCGTGGCACTGACATGGCGTTTGGTCCTGGTTGGGTGGAAAGGGGAAAGGAAAAGGCATTTCTCTTCATTTCTGGAAGCTTCTGTCTCAACCCAACCGTTCGGTTTTAGGGAAACCCAGTTTCTGGCTTCACGAAGTCTGCAGACTGCAGATGTGGAGGGAGATGGAGAGACGCCAGGAGACCTTGTGGAAATGCAGCTGTGGCCTTGAGTAAGGATCTGGGCTTCTAAGCAAAAGTATATGGACAAGGCGTTCCTCTCTCTACTGAGAGAAAGCAATAAAGGCAGAAGCACACTCGTCTCCATGTGGGATGGTCCCCCCAGTCCTCGACCTGGCCTCCCGGCCCCCTTACTTCCCTTGACCAGCCCAAGAGCTTCTCCTGCTCATAAGCGCCCCCTTACCTGTGCCCTCCACCTTCGAAGCTCACCCACCTTAGGTCACGGTGAATCTCTGAACATTCAGGGTCTCCTCAGGACGATGAACAAACATGTGTGGGCTCAGAGCGCTCCCGGCCTGACAGTTTTCCCTCCTGTCCAACCTCGACCATCTGTCCGCTGCCCCTCAGCTCTGCTCCCGGGTGGCCAGGAGCAGAGTGGGCCGAGCGGGGGCTGATGCCGGCCCCGCAGGGTGCGGGGTGAGCACGTCTGAGCTGGGGTTCCGCAGAGAAGCAGAGCCAATAGAACACAGGTGTACGGCGGGAAAGAGATTGAGCTCAAGAAATGGGCTGACATGGATATGGAGGCTGGCCAATCCAAAACCTCAGGGTGGCCGGCAGGCTGGAGACCAGAAAGGAGCTGCTGGCAGAATTCCCTCTTGTTTTGCGGAGCATGTGGGGCGGCGGGGGGATGTCAATCTCTGTTCTCACCAAGCCGTCAACTGCTTATATAAGGCCCACCCACACAGTGACGGGAAATCTGCTTTACTCACGTTCCACCAATTTAAATGTTAATCTAGCTGAAAACACCCTCACAGCAGACATGCAGGATACCGTTGGACCACCTCTGGGCACTGAGCCCCAGCCCAGCTGACGTGTGATATTTACTATCGCAAGTGACCCAGAATCCGTGGTAGGCACATCAGGCTAGCTTGATGGTGCTTTCTTTCCCTGCCCTGGTCGCTACTCCTGGGTCACCATGTCCTTTGCCTCGTTAGCTTGTCTTCCCCTAGTGGTTCTGTCCCACCTGCACAGGGGGCCCTGCTGAGGGAAAGTGGTCTCAGAGACTCCTTGGCCCTGGGGACTGGAGCCATCGCTATACAAACAGGGCAGAGACTGGTATGAGTTTGGGGGTTTCGTAAACAGCACAGCAGGGTCATCACTGGGCATCAAAGGTTGTGTGGCCTCTAGGTCCCCCAGTGGGGACCCCACAGCCCCCTGGCTGAAGTGGGAGGGTTCCCATTGTCAGAGGGCGGGATGGCTTCTTTGTGTCTGGTCCCGTGTAGTCATGACACGGCCCGCGGCATCCTGGTCTGGAGCCGGGCACCACAGGGACAAAGAATCCCATCTTGGCACCCAGCGAACCGGGGGCACCGTGTGCAAGACATGGGCCTCACATTCTGTGTGGGAGAGTGAGTGAGGGCACAGTGTGCTCGAGCACACGTGCCAAGGCGATGTGGTCGTCACAGCCGTGGGGAGACCGTGGATCCCCGAGGAGGCCGGCCCCCACCTCACCCCAAGAGCATGGAGAAGGGACGGCGAGCCAGGGGGCCCCCAGCGACACTCCTGCCCTGGGAATGGGCGAGCAGGGCTGTGGAAGGCACGGCTCGCTCCACACAGCGGCTGCAAGGAATTGCCTCTGACCACAGGTTTCCTGTCCCCGCACATCTGGGGCTGCAGATGCCCCCACCCACTGGACGGGCGTCCCAGAGACCCATCACCAGGGCCGGGTTCAGCTGAGTGGGCCGCTGGCCTAATATTCAGAGACACTGCCATGAGCTCACTTAGTCTCAGGTATGTGCACGCACCCCAAGAGCCCAGCCACACCAGGCTTGGCAAGGCCTGCGGCCGTCAAGGGGCGTCCACGTGGGCAACGGGAACACAGCTTTGACGAGGTGCTGGCGGGCTGGGCGACAAGCTAAAGGTCTTCCTTTCTTGAATGCCTCCTTTCTTACTGGGGTGCTGTCTTCTCCCAAGCCTGGGGACCTTCTCTTCACTTCCCGAGAAAAGCACTGAGCCAGAATCTGGCAGAGACTCGGCAGCAAGAGGAAAGAGGCCGCACGCCGGCTCAGCCCCGTGAACACAGGAGCTTAGGAAAGCTGCCCACTGACACAGCTGAGCTTCGGGGTCTCGGCCAAGGGCCAGCCCGGTGCAGCCGCAGAAGCAGGCATCAGGTCAGGCCCGAGCCTGCAACCCGGCTTCCCCTGCTCCTGCCCCGGCAAGCTGGCGTCCACGTCAGGGGACCCCAGAGCCCCACACCTGCATGCCGTCTTCCCACGGCCTCCCTCCCTGCCCCAAAAGACTAAGGAGGCTGTAGATGGGTCTCCACTCTCAGTGAGTGCCAGATGGTTGAGCTACATCGATCCCACAACAGTTCCTAAGGCTCAGGGGACACGAGTTGAACTGTCCCCCGGTCCTGCCACTCTCCTTCCTTCTCTGGCCCGAGTGGTTCTCGCACGGTGTTCCCCTCCCAAACTCCGCAGAAAGGCACCCGGTGGTGGCGCCCAGCCCAGGCCTGCTGAGTCAGGGCCTCCAGGAGGCCTGCATCTGGGCTCTGACAAGCTCCCCAGAAGGCTCAAAGGCCACTGCATCTGCAGAGCTCGGCCGGAGGGGTTTGGGGCACAGAGCTCTGGCTCCTGGCTCCAGACCAAGCAATCCAGCCTGGTTTGCGAGTCCTGCGAGGCCCAGGGCTCCCCCCACCAGCCCATCCCCCCGCCAGAGAGCTGCTGGAGCTCCAGCGTCCAGCCTCCCTCCCTCGTCTCCCCCTATCCCCTCCTCTTCTCCCTCCTCCCCTGGGTCTCTCTCTCTCTGTCTTTACTTCTACAGAAAAGTCACCAGCAGGAAGCAGAGGCCACGTGTGTACCCCTCGACTGCAAGTCCGCACACTAGCACGTGGCCAGGGCCGCACCCCTTCCTCAGGTGGCCCCCCCACCCGTGCCGGTGACACCCCTACCTACACTCCTGCCTCCCCCGAAGCTGCCCCCTCCGGAAGTGTGTGGGGGCTTAGCACACCCCTTTGTTTATACCTTTACCTCACGTCGTAATGGGCACAGTTTGTAGAGCTGCGCTACGTGTTCCAACAGGCTTAACACTATTTCGCAATAATTTCCTTTTCTCGTCCGACAAGCGTTTTCAAGATTGGCCTCCACTCCTACCAATGGCTTAGCTTACTCGTTCTCGCTGATTAACAGTGTTCGGTGGATGAATACACGGCTCCTCATTCACCCACTTCCTCGTAGGCGAGCAACTCGGGGGTTTTCAGGTTTTGCTGTTAAAGCCAATGCCCGGACAGGAGCCTTAGTTAGGACTTGCTGTGATCGTCCTCCGAATTCTCTGAGACATGCCTGGTAGTACACTTGCTGGGTCACTGGCGAAATCACTCCACGAAGTGACAATCCTCGCAATTCCATGTCTATCAACACTTGGAGTGATCAGAACTGATCATTTTTTCAATGCGATGGGTCGGAATGATTTCATTTATTATTTACATGTCAGGATTCTTAGGGAGGTTGAGCCTCTTTTGTATATTCATTGACCTCTCAGGGCTTCTTTTCCATTAATTATTCCTTATTTGGAATAATGCCTGGGTGGCTCAGTGGGTTAAAGCCTCTGTCTTTGGCTCGGGTCATGATCTCAGGGTCCTGGGATCGAGTCCCCCATCAGGCTCCCTGCTCAGCGGGGAACCTGCATCTCCCTCTGCCCCTCCCCCACCTTGTGCTCACTCGGTCTCTCCTCTCTGACAAATAAATAAATCTTTAAAAAATAAAGTAAGATAAAATTGCACTGTTGCTCTAGACTAAAGGTCTGTGTGCCGTTCCCTCCCCCACTCATATGTTGAAACCTAGCTCGTAATGTGGTAATGCGGTGGTATCCGAAGGTGGGGTCTTTGGTGGTCATTATGTCCCGAGGAGGGGGCCCTCATGACGGGATTGTGTCCTTATAAAAGAGAAGCCCGAGAGCTCCCTTGCTCTTTCTTTCTTTCCTTCTTTTTTTTTTTTTTTACAGATTTTATTGGGAGAGGGAGTGGGGGAGGGGCAGAGGGAGCGTTTCTCCAGCAGACCCCCGCCCCCCCAGCACAGAGCCGGGCGTGGACCCAACCTCACAACCCATGAGATCATGACCTGAGCCAAAAATAAGAGGCGTAACGGCCTGAGCCACGAGGCGCCCCTCCTTTGCTCTTTCTACCAAGCGAGGACGCAGGAGAAGGCGGTGGTCCGCCAGCCGGGAAGCCCTCCCCAGAGGCCAAACCTGCAGCCCTCCAGCCTCCGGAACGTGAGAAATGGGTTTCCACCACGGATAACCCGCCCCGCCTGAGGTATTCTGTTACGGAGGCCACGACGGACCAGGACCGTTACCTTCCTCTTTCTGATTTGCCTCAGTCGCCTACGTCATGGAAACACCCATCATGCCCGTTACACGTCAGTCTCTGTTTCCTCTTACATTTGCCGTATCGACGGCGTGTCGCCCTCAAATAACAATTTTGACTTGGTTCTTCTTTCCCGTTGTTATGCCTCCTTCCCTCGCCTGCGGCTGGCCAGGCCCTTCGAGACAAAGCCGACCAGAGCAGCGCACTGACGGGCGAGGCTCCGTTTCTGATCCTTGCCGGTCACCCGGCGCCGTGTGCTGTGGGCTTCCAGAAGACGCTGTTCACCTGGCTGCGGCACTTCCGTCCTGGGCCTCTGACTGTACTTCGTAATGAGTAAATGCGGAGTTTCTCCAAATGCCCTTTTTCTGCATCCCTGGAGAATCAGGGGCTTTCCCTCACTGAGTCTGTAGCATGATCAGCTGCATGAGCAGATGTCCTTCGCCGCTTCCGGGTGATGTGCTCATGGTCAGACACTCATGTCGAAGCCTGCGGATCGTATGTGCATTCCTAGGCGCTTTGCCTTCATGTTCGTAAGGGGGACGGGCCTGTTTGCCTCGGCAGCTACCCAGTTGCTCTTCTGTGGGGCAGTCTTTTTTTTTTTTAAGATTTTATTTATTTATTTGACAGACAGAGATCACAAGTAGGCAGAGAGGCAGGCAGGGAGAGAGGAGGAAGCAGGCTCCCTGCTGAGCAGAGAGCCCGATGCGGGGCTCGATCCCAGGATTCTGTGGGGCAGTCTTACAAGACACAAAGGGCACCGTGGTGGTGTCTTCTTTCTCACGTGTGAGGTTGGGCTATTTATTTTGTGCAGAAGTGTCAACAAGTGACACCGGCGTGGCGGTAGGGACTGGACTGATCGCGTCCACTGGGCACGGCAGGAGGCCCAGAAAGCGGCCTCCAGATCCAAGTCGGGGTGGGGGAGAGCTAGGGTGGCCATACGTACATCGGGCAAAAGCGACTGCAGGATAAAGATGGTAACAGAACTACAGAAGGGCACGACAAGATGATCAAGGGGCCAGTCCTGTAAGAGGACACAGCATCTGTAGACATTCACGCGCTCAGCCTAGCAGCACCCGAACGTGTAGGCCAGACCTCACAGAGAAGACAGGAGAAATCGAGGGTAATACAATACTAGTAGGGGACCCCAACACCGCAGTTTCACCAACAGACAGACCCGTCGGGCAGAGAATCAGGAAGGAAACATCAGCCTCAGAGGCCACCCTGGACCAGATGGACTTAACAGACACATGGAGAACATTCCATGCACTTTTCCCAAGTGTGCACGGAACATGCTCCAGGAGAGGTCACATGTAGGCCACAAAACAAGGCTCAATAAATTTAAGAAGACTGAAATCACACCAAGCAACTTTTTCAACCACAATGGGATGAAATTTGAAATCAAGCACAAGAGAAAAACAAGGAAAGACGCACAGAGACTAAAAAACATGCTATCGAGCCACCGGCGGGTCGATAAAGGAGTCCAAGAGGAAATCAAAATACACCTGGAGACAAAGGCAGATGGAAACACAATGTTCTAAAATCTTCGGGTGCAGCAAAAGCTGTTCTAAGAGGGACATTCCTAGTGACAGAGACCTACCTCAAGAAATTAAATTAAATTAAAAATAAATGGAAGGAACTCAAGCTCCAGACGGAATCATGCAGACCCAGCTTGGTAGTTTCCCAGCAGAAGCCAACAAAAATGCTCTCTGTTGCAAAGGAACCGGTCTGAACCCTGGGGATTTTCTCAGATGAATTTGCTACAGTCACTGACATCCCAAGAAACAAGCCAGCCACTTGACTGAACTTAATCTGAGAAAATCCTTGGGGTTCCCATACCATTCTGCACTCGAAAGGATCAGGGTTTCCTGGAGAAAGAGTTGATTCTGGGGCTGGGGTCGGAGAGCTACCAGATGAGCCTGGAATGTTCTGTAGCTGACGAGGACGTGGCAAAGCACTGAAGGGGCTTCCTCTGGTTAAATCCGAAGGAATCTGAATATCAAAATATGTAATGGCATGAAAGGATTAAAGCCCTCAGAATAAAATGGGAAACGGCAAGTCCATACAGAGGTAAACACATGCCAAAAACAAAGAAATACAAGTGGGGCGAGAAGTCGGCTTTCCTCACAGCGAGGGGTGATAGTACGTGGTAAGACGTCTGAATGCCAAACAGTAATTCAGCCGAGACACATCCCTACGTGCCAGCACTGGTGGGAGGAGGCTTGACGAGGACCTGAATAATCAGACAGTCTGAACATACCTCTCCTCGGAATGCAGCGTACGACCCTGGGCTGGACCCCGGAGCTGTGTGCGAACGTTCCTGGTGAAACGTGGCTGAGGTCCGAGGTTAGGAGCAGCAGCGCCGTGTCCTTGCTCTTGCTGGTTGCCCCGTGACCACCCAGGACGATGTCTTCTGCGTCGGTGTACGTGCGGAAGTACAGGGGCTGGTGGACGTCCTGGCCACGAGTTACTCTCAAATCTTCCAGGAAAAACAAAATGTTATCTGTACAGTACTCACCTTTTTTTTTAGTATTTAGATTACAAAACACAATTAGCAAGTTGAAAAGAAAAAGACTCATCGAGATAGCTCTGTACAGAGCCAAGAACAGACAGAATCTATTAACCTGTTACACTGCTTCATGGCCCCAAGTTTTGAACATGAACTTCAGACTCTTAAGAGTTTTTAAGACTTCCGGCCTCTGATCAACTCCAAAGGGATTGTGGACCCCTTGCTTCAGTCTTCGTAGCTGAGGGTAGAGAAAGGCAAATGCCATTAACTGAGCTAAGCAGCCTATACAAACCTGCACTTACATCATCACCACGATAGTCATTTTTCACATGCAAAAGCCGAAGCTCAGAAAAATTAATTGAGTTAGCTAAGATCAGACAGTGTACATTCCGACCGGAATTAGAACAAAGACGTCAAGGTCTGCGCACCTGCCGGCTTTTTAGCAGCGTTTCTCCGCCTTCTGGATAATTGAGAATCCAAGGGTTACCTCCGGGTGATGGGTGATGGTCTGGGGAGAGCAGCAGGGGGAGTGTGCCCAGGGTAAACACCGCCGGCTGCAACCCGCACCACAGCTGCGTTCGGACAGCCCTGCTCCCTGCTGCTCTGCTCCGCTGCCCGGAGGACCACCGCGAAGCCCTCGACCGGCAGGCAAAGCCTCCCGCACCTCCGACCCTGAACTTGCAAGGACGTCCTTTGCTGCCATCTGCCAGGAACTACTGAGCGACGTGGCACCCCAAAATCACACTTTGTCAGGATGCCCTCTGGACCCTCCGGGATAGCATCTCAATTAGAAAATCCTTCCAGACTTTTCATTCGTGCTGGTCATCGAAGGAGCATCTGATGAGCTCAGAATTCAGTGATGTTTAATACTGACTCTGAGAATTTGATTTGTTATTTACCAAGCAGGGGCACTGGAATATGAAGGACGAGGGTTTACTTCTGCAGAGGCATGCAAAAGGTCTTTTTTGGTTTGTTTTTAAATATTTTATTTATTAATTTGTCAGCAAGAGAGAAAGCACAAGCAGGGAGGAGGGGGCAGAGGGAGAGTTCGATCCAGGACCCTGAGATCATGACCTGAGCCGAAGCCAGACACCTAACTGACTGAGCCACCCGGGTATCCTGGCATGCAAAATTTTTAACCTTAAATTAAAAGAGTGTCTAAGAGAATAAATACAGATTCCGTAAGGTCTAATATTTGTCCCGTCCTAGCGAAGACCAATCACTGCTTTTGATGTGGAAATCTGTATCGACGAGTCACTGTGTGGCTGCTCACCACACAGTAAGTAAGAAGCAAAAGCTCCTTATCTTGCCGACGAATCAATGCTGACACCAAGGGCCAGAAAAAACCTGCCAATATCCCCCAAATGCTTAATGCTTGGTTGAAATGAAGGTTCTTTAAAATCAGATGTACAACACAGACTTTCCTTCAAGAAGTCCCTAAATTAATCCCATAACTGTCATTTTACTAGGCTTTTTCAACAGTGGTGTCTCAACAACCGACTAACGTCGAAAGCACTTTCCACTAATAACGGTATCCGGAAGTTGGAAGTGACAACCAAGCGAGAGGGTACCTGGAAAATTTTAGATCAAATTATAGCTTCCAATGTTATATTCTGATTCTTAAAAATCTAAAATATTGCATTTTAAACTTTTAAACCATGCTCCACTGCCTCTCGCTGCCAGGCTCACCAGCAGGAAACCAGCCACAGAGAGAGATGGGGTCGGGAATATCAGGAGTCCCCTGCTCATTCCTTGCCTCACCAAGTGTGTCGGGGGTCCCCAAGACCCCATTTTCCATGATTGGCTTGAACAACTCAAGCACTCAGCATAGACCCTCATGATTTACTACAGTGATTTAATACAATGGAAAGACACCGAGCAAAATCAGCAAAGGGGGGGCGTGCAGGCTATGGCCTTGGGGCGGGAGGGGAGGGCGGCAGAGGCCCTCTTAGGCTGAAATGGAAAGAAAGGGCAGTGAGGCCAACGCACCTGGAGCTCCAGGGTTCTGGCGAGGAGAGGGTGGCCAGAGACCGAATCCTGGGTTCTGAGGCAGGTGCCCCGTAACACAATAAAAAAAAAAATAGAAATAATTCATGATTTCAATAGATACAGAAAAAGCATTTGAAGATATCTGATCATCATTCCTGATTAAAACCTCATAGAAAACTAGAAATAAAGGGGAACTTCCCTCAGGCTCACAAAGGGAGTACATGACTTTGCCAAATGCTTTTACCGAGTCCACTGAGATGATCACGGAAGTCTTGTTTTTTATTCTGCTGATGTGAGATCTTACACGAATTGATTTTCAGATGTTAGGCCATTTGCATTTCTGGGGTAAACCCCACTTGGTCATGGTTCATAATTCTTGTTATATGTTGCTCTCCTTGATGTACTAATATTTTGTTGATAATTTTTGCCTCTGTATGCATAAGTAGTATTGGTTCATTGTCTTCTTATCTCGTGATACCTTTGTCTGGTTATGGCATTAGGGTACACTGGCCTCATTAAATGCGTTGGGAAGGGTTTCCAGCTCTGACAGACGCTGAATTCTACTTTGTGGTAGAATTACCAGTGAAGCCACCTGGGCCCGGAGTCCCCTTTGTGGGTAGATTTTCTGTCATCATCATTACCGCTATTATTACCAATTCAATCTTTTCATTTCTGGGTTTGTTTTTTTTTTCAGATTATTATTTCTTCCTGAGTCAGCTTTGGTAGTTGGTGTCCTTCTAGAAATGTGTCCACTTTATCTAATGTATTGGTGCACAAATGTCCATAGTACCCCTTTACCATCCTTTTTATTTACGATAGGTCCATAGTAATGTCCTCTCTTTTATGTCAGTAATTTATGTCTTTTCTCTTTCTTTCCTGGTCAATCCAGCTAAAGATTTGTTGATTTTTTTTAAAAAAATAATGAGTCTATTGTTTTTCTAGTCACCGTTTCATTGCTTTCTCCAGTAATCCTTATTATTTTCTCCTTCTCCTGTGTTAGAGTTAGGACACTCTTCTTTCTCAATTTCCTTATGGCAGAAAGGAGGCTTAATGACCCGAGGTTGTCCTTTTTTCTCCCATCGAGGTATAATTGACATAACAGTATGTTAGTTTCAGCTGTGCAATGTCATGATTTGATATTTGTATTTGTTGCGAAATGACTACCGTGGTAAGTCCAGCTAGCACACATCATCACACGTAGCTAGCGTCTTTTTTCTCATGAGAGCTTTCAAGATCCACTCTCCGAGCTCCTTTCAGGTAGGAAGCACGTTATCACCGACTGTCGCTATGTGGCGTGTGGCATCTCTATGGGTTATTCGTTCATGACTCACGATTTGTACCTTTTGATCCCTTCCACTCCTTTGACCCACCGCCCACCCCTGCCTCAGGCAACCTCCAATCTCTCCGCTATATCCATGAGCTTAGCTTTCTCTTTGCTGTTTTTAGATTCCACCTGTAAATGAGATCGGATGGTATTCATCTTTTCCCGTCTGACTCGGTTCACTTGCTGCTGCTCGTGTAGCCGCCGACGGCGAGGGTTCATTCTTTTTTATGGCTGAATCATATTCCATTGTGTAGAGACACACCGCGTTTTACAAATCTACTCATCTGTCAATGGACATTTAGGTTGTTTAATTTCTTGGCTATAGAGACAGTGTTTCGATGATGTGGGCGTACACATGTGGTTTTGAACTAGTGTTTTCATCGTCTCCGTATAAATGTGCAGAGTGGACCTGCTGGGCACTTTGGTGGTTCTACCGGCGGTGTCTTGAGGACCCTCCGTACTGTTCTCCACAGCGGCTGCACCGTTTGCGCTCCCACCAAGAGTGCACGAGTGTTCCCTTTCCCCCACCTTCTCATCGACACTCGTTATTTCTTCTCTTTTTGATGCGAGCCATTAGAACGGCGTGAGGTGAGATCTCGTTGTGGTGTTGACCTGCATTTCCCTGAGGCCGAGTGACACTGAGCTTCCTTTCGTGACTGTCGGCCACCCGGATGTCTTCTTCGGGAGAATGTCTATTCCGACATTTTGCCCATTTTTGAGTTGGATTGTTGGTTGGTTTTTGCTACTGAGTTACATGAGTTTACACACACACACACATTTTGGATATTAATCCCTTATTAGGTATATGATTTGCAAATATTTTCTCTCGTTCCATAGGCTGCCTTTTCATTTCATCGAGTTTTCCGTTGTTGTATCTTCTTTTTTCACATGGGCATTGACAACTGTGAATTTCCCTCTAAGTACTGCTGTAGGTGCGTCCTGTAATTTCTGATATTCTGCCTCATTTTCCTCTCTGCTGCTGAGGGTGAACACTAGTCAGCGGCTGTCTCTCCTCCTCTGTCCACGCCTCCCACGTTTCTGTCAGGTTTTGTTTCCTGTATTAATGTCCTATTTTGTCTGATGTCACTATAATCATTTTCGCTCTCCTGTGGTTCCTCTTCTCATAATACATCTGTTGGCACCTTTTACTTTTAATCTCTTTGTATCTTTGAATTTGAAACGCATCTTCTGGGGGCACCTGGGTGGCTCAGTGGGTTAAAGCCTCTGCCTTCGGCTCAGGTCATGATCTCAGGGTCCTGGGATCGAGCCCCGCATCGGGCTCTCTGCTCAGCAGGGAGCCTGCTTCCTCCTTCCTCTCTCTCTGCCTGCCTCTCTGCCTACTTGTGATCTCTGTCAAATAAATAAATAAAATCTTAAAAAAGAAAAACACATCTTCTGTAAACAATGTACTTCTGTCACGTTTGTTTGTTTTAATCCAGTTTGACAATCTCTACCTTTGGTCTGAACTCTGTGTGTAGTCACTTTTAAATTTATTATTTATATCATTGGATTTAGGTCTGACATTTTACTTGTTTTTTTTTATGTGCCTCACGTCATGTTCCTTTTTTACTGCTTTCATTGAATTAAGTGACTATTTTCCAGTGTTACATTTTAATGTCTTCAATGATTTTTTTTTCCCCCACGATATTTTAAAGGGTTTTTTAGCGGCTGCTCTGGGGCTCAGCATATACATGTAAACGTACCAGAATCAGCTTCAGCTTGAGGTTTGTGATCGCTTGTTTCCAGTGAGGTGCAGAGATGTTCGTACACGACAGCTGTGCTCCCTTTCTCCTCTTTCGGTGGTGGTACGATTATGCGTATTATTTCTCTTCATGTTACAAACCTGACAGAAATGGTTACTTCGCCACAGTCTCTAGTCGTTTCTCTAATATAGCTCTACCCCGTGCCTCTCTGTGCTGTTACGGGCAAATACGTGGCACATACGTGACATTTCCATGGGCAGCCTCACCTCCCAGGGCACCTGCGCAGGACCCACTGAGGGTGAGAGGAAGGGATTACAAGGGGCAAGGAGCACTTTTGGGCCTGATGCTCATGAGGCTGGGGTATCCATGTATGAAAATGAAACACACCTGTGGGCTTATTACAGGTCAATTATACCTGAATAAAATCTCAAAATGGGAAAAGTTACGAGGGGGACATGTTTGCATTACATTAAAGAGTTGCTGTAGCAAGAGCTCAAGTGATAGAGGAAACAAGGTGCTGCCATGGAAATGAATTCAGTCGTGACCTTGGGACGCAGGAGTGTAGGCTAAGGGCAGAATGCTGGGAAGAAAGCTTGACACTCACTGCATCCCTCGTGATGTTTGTGGAGTAAACATTGGTTGGCTCCACTGTCCCTGGAAAGTTACTTTCATACCTATCGCAGCCCTGGGGGCAGTTCTCTCCCAACACGAGTGTAATAAATACGCCTTCATCACAACAGGAAGTCAGAAGTCATCGGGATCGGGCTCCCTCAGCACATTTTCTTCTGCCGCCTGAGTCATAATGATGAGTCGTGCTGACCCACGAGTATATAGGAACACAGTGGTAACATTGCGTTTAATTCCTTAATTTATTTTTTATCTCAGAATCTCAAAAGGCAGCTGGTAGGTTCCATACATCCTCCATACGTTTCCATTTTTAAGGAGCTTTGAGCAGTAGAGACCGACTTTAAAGGAAATTAGGTCCGTTAATGGGGTCTCTGTTTTGCAGCCTACTGGGTTCTTCATATCCCAATGCTTGCGCTTTCCCCCACCAGACTTGTCTCCCCATGGCTCCTGCCCACATCCCATTATGATAATAGCCATCATTTCCCATCATTTCGTGAGCACCGTGTGCATCATACACACTGCCCACATGTCAGCAACAACCCTCCCATCGCCCCTCAACGTAACCATTAATTACTCCCCATTTTACAGATGTGAGAATGGTCAGAGAGATTAAGTCACTTGCCCCGAGTCTTTCCACAAGTGATGAGTGTCCACTGCACTCCCCGGACCTGTGCCATCGGCCTATCCCCGTCAGATTTCCGCTTGACCTTTTTGTTCCCGTCATGTCTCCAGTCTGGATGGTCCTTCCTTCTCTTCCTTTGAGATCCTCTGAAATCAAGTCCTACCCTGGGCACCAACCCTGAAAGTCCTGGCCCCCAGCTCCCGGGTCCACCTTGTTGGCCCCTTGTCTGGGGCAGGAGAGGGAGGGGCAGATAGAGATGCGTGGAGAGAGACAGAGAGCAGAGACATGGGGACAGCAAGGGGTGGCGGGGGGCGGGGAGATGAAGAGGACAACGTAGGGGAAAGAAACTCAGATGCTTTTCCCTCCCCCTTTCGAAGTTGTGCAGTGCGGTCTCGCGCTTGAGGGCAGACAAGGAGCACGGCTGGTCCGGGGATCAAGTACAAGACTCTCGGTCGTCCAGAAACGGCATCAGCCCTCATCAGGGCCAGAATCCGGTCTTGGCAGGGCAGGAGCGGACCAATTCCCTTACCTCGCCCAGCCCAGCCATGCCCTTCTGATTCCTTTGTCCATTTTGTTAACTAAAGATAATTTACTGTCAGCTTATAACACCCCCCAAGCTGTGGTGTTCCCCAGTGTGCACCTGGTTTGGAAGAGCAGTAAAAGGCACACTCCCCTAAACTGGGTTCCGGTAAAGAGAATCCAGCACGGGCTTGCTGGGCCGACGTGGAGAAGGAAAAGTGTACATGCTCCGTTGCTTGAGTCGCCAACAGCTCAAGGAGAAGAGCTGCCTAAAGATCTTTTTTTTATTTCCTGGACCTGGAAAGAGAGCCAGGAGAACTTTATAGGGATGATCGGAAACATTTTATGTCTTGACTGGGGTGGTGGGCACTCGAGCAGATACGCTTGCCGAGTCGTCAGATTGTCCATTTCAGGTGCGCACTGCGTGCTGCGGGTGTGGTCTGCTGCCCTCGTTACGGGGGGAGGGAGGGAGAGAAGGGAAGGAAAGGGAAGGGAAGCTTCCCTTACTCCCATGAGCTCAGGCTCGGCCTGAGAAGAAATCCTGGTCCCACAGGGCAGTGCTTCCGCCGGGGAACCGAGGACTGCTCTGTCGCCCCGGTGGCCACAGACGCCCGGCACAAAGGCAAACAGCCGCACACGTGGGGCAGCAGGTGCCAAAAGGGTCCACTGACCTTGGCTGTCATGAGAAAATGGGGCTGCCTCGACGTGGGTGGGCAGCGGCTCCGGAATGCAAGGCATGCAGTGGGCCTCCCCCGGAGCCCACCCGCGACAGCCCACAGTTGCCTGCAGCCAGCCTGACCCCTGGAGAGAGTGGGTGCAGGAGGGGAGCCATGCTGGGTCGTGAGAGCTGGCATGTCCGCTTAAGGGTCAGAAGCTTCTTGGCAAGGAGCCTCTAGGTTCCAGGTGAGACGAGCTTGAAGCTCATTCCTTCTCATAGGGCGAGTGATGGAATAAAGAGCCCATTGTGGCCCTGGACCGAATGTCCCACCCACACTCATCACACCTGCCCACCTGCCCACGTCAGCACTGGCGGCATTTCCCAGCCGGATCCGTGCTAATTATTATCTGTTTTACATACGCAGAACGGGTCGTCTGTAGCAAGCAGGGGCTGCTAGAGAGATTTTCATTAAGGTTGACTCACTCGTTTACATGGCTGGAAGGATTAGACCGTATCACGGAGTACTCATGAGTTCTCAAGTCTAAAAATGAAATAATCCCTGCACGCTCACTTACTCCCACATAGAGTTTAAAACAAAAATAGAGATAGAGGTGGGGGGGGCTCCTTCCTGCTCCGCTTCCTAGTCCAGGACGCCCATGCCCTGTGCTGCTGATCTCGCAGTCCTGACAACCGCGGCCCACGCAGGCCTTTCAAGACACCCGTTCTGGGGCGCCTGGGTGGCTCCGTGGGTTAAAGCCTCTGCCTTCTGCTAGGGTCATGATCTCGGGGTCCTGGGATCGAGCCCCGCATCGGGCTCTCTGCTTGGCAGGGAGCCTGCTTCCCCAACCCCAACCCCCGCCTGTCTCTCTGCCTACTCCCTCTCTCCGTCAAATAAATAAAAATAAAATCTTAAAAACACACACACACACACCTGTTCCCACGGCTTACACTCAGTCAGAACCCCGCGGAGGGCTGCATTCACCTGACGCGGGTCCAGACCCCTCAGGGGTTTTCCCAGGCTCACACATCGCAATACCAGGCAGCGGCCTGGCCGTGTGCACTCATTGGCCTCTTAAGGACTATCGTCGTTCAGTGCTGCTTTGAAGTCGTGTTCTTCGCACTCCACTTCACGTGGTGAGAAGGCACAGGGCAAGTCCCGGCACTCCCAAGGTTCGCACTAGCTACCAAGCATTAGAGCGGAATCACAGGTTTCCAAACTACGATATTTTTTGCAAAGCCATCGCTAGGGTCTGTCCAGCATGGGGACTTGTTTCTTTCCCGGTGGCACTGAGTGTATCCTCTAGGGCTCTCTTTCTGGTTTGGGAATTCTGAAACACTCGTGTGTGTGTCTCTTCGTGTTGAAGTGCAGTGGTATTGGCTTCAGGTGTGTGACATGGCGATGTGGCAATCGTGCCCTTGTGCGATGTCACCACGATAGGAGGAGTCAACACACAACATCATTACGGTGTGGCCGTGTTCCCTACCCTCCACTCTTCATCTACACGGCCCCGTTTATTTTAAAACTTGAAGTCTGTATGTGTACTTCATCCCATCAACGTATAAAGGACAAAATTTACAATGGGCTCCCAAACCAGAAACGGATGAATGAAAATTCTAAAGCCAGGAAGATTCACTGGAAAAAAATTTTTCTTCCCCAGATACAAACTCTGGACGACAGAATCACAACGCATGAGGTGGCAGTAAAGCAGCTCTCCCACGTCACCTCAGCACTAGGCGACTAACTCTGGAGAGCGCTTGGCAAAACGTTTCCCAGCTCCTCTGCTGAGTGCGATAGAAGGCTGGGATTGAGCAACAAAAGGTGGTTTGTAAAGCTAGTTGAGTGGGGAGTGAAGGGAAATGATTGCACAAGAAGAAAGGAAAGGAAAAGAAATTATACAGTAAGTGCGGAAAAAGCCATTAAGGTGAACAATAGGCTGTTTCTTACTTTATAAGCTCTTTTAATAAAGACTAAGAAGGAATTTGCATGACAACATTCAATAGTTACGACCAATTTAAATGGGGAACACATTGTCAAAACAAGATTCTGCCTATAAGATGCTGCAGAAAGAAGGTGACATTTTCACAGTATTTTCTGAATAATTTCTTTTCTGTGTGAAGGAAACCAAAAAACTGAATGAGGGAAGTTATATTTCTCTAAGGACTACCCTTCATCTTTGTTTATAACATCCAAGAAAAATCCGAGAGTAATGTTTCTGTTTCATTCACTTTACAGTAGCCGTGGGAACGTCAAGGACCCCAGGGTTCTCATCCCAAGCGTTTTGAGAAATCAGACAACTTCCGAGTGCAGGGGAGTGGAGTGGAGTGCCCTTCGAAAAACCGTCTGCTACCCGGCGTTAAGAAGGAAGATGTGAAGAGCCTGGTTTCTTCCCGTGGCCTCTTTAAAGTTTATTCTTCAGGTTCAGGGATGCTGAACCAGATCCTCTGTCCTGGCAGATCCCATTCTTGTTGCTCCCAACGAGCTCAACCTTACGGGAAACAACCTGCCAGACTGGCTTGTAGCCTACTTTTCAGATTTAAGGAAATCGGACATTGTGCCGTGAGGATTACAATAGGCAGACTGCGGGCAGACTTTGAAGTGGCCCAGTTAGAAGTGGAACCTTCCCCGGTTGAGCCTCTGATGAGAACCCGGCCTGGGCTGGCACCTCGACTGCAGCCTTAGGAGACCGTGAGCAGAGAACCCAACTAAGCTGTGCCTGCCCCGAAGACACTTTAAGATCATCAGTGTGTGTTGTTTTAAGTTGTTAGTTTTATGACCATTTATTACACAGCATAGACTTACAGGGTCTTCACTGGGTCAGCTCTGTTTACTTATGAGTAAACTTATTTACTGCCTTACTAATGAGGAATATAGTACCCAAATGGGCGGTGGCCCTGGTCCAAGACCACCTAGATGTGATGTTATCTGTGGTGTCCCTTCACTGTTCTCATCTGGAAGCTACTCTGGCTCTTTAATTGTCCTATTTATTACAGCAACTTCTTCATTTTGCTAAAGTGATTTTTTTGAGAAACAGAAAAATTCCTCCATCCTTGCTGTTGATTGAATTTTAATTGGAAATAAAATTCTAAATTTAAATATGGTGGGTATTAAGGAGGGCAAGGATTGCATGGAGCACTGGGTGTGGTGCATAAACAATGAATCTTGGAACACTGAAATGAAATAAAATAAAATAAAATAAATGATTTTTAAAACATTGAAGACATTGCTTCATTATAAGAAGTCTGACACCAGTCAAAATATCATTCCTTTAAAAAGGAACTTTTTTTTTTCTCTCTGTGAGTTTCTACCTTTTTTTTTTTTTTTTTTTTTTTTTTTGGTATTCTGTAATTTCTTGAGGATGTGTCCCAAATGGGGTCTTTCCTCATTTACTGCACTTAGGAGTCAATATACCCATTCAATCTGAAAACTCGTATCCTTCTGCCTTGGAAATTTCCTTCAGTTTTTAAATTTCTATTTATCTTTGTTGAAGTGCAGTTGACACATAATGTCACGTTACTTTTCAGCTGTACAGCACAGTGAGTTGACGAGTCTGTGCATTAAGTTGTGCGCACCACAAGGGTAGCCGCCACCTGTCACCACACAACCCGATTATAAGTCCATCGACTATATTCCCTGTGCTGCACCTTTCTTTTTTCCTCACGTTACTCACCATGGAGTGCATCATTAGTGTTTGACGCAGTGTTCCATGGTTCACTGTTTGCGTAGAACACCCAGTGCTCCGTGCAATACACGCACTCCTGAATACCTTTCGTACCTGTGACTTACTCATTGCGTAACTGAAAACCTCCACCTCCCACTTCCCTTCCCGCGTTTTCCCCGTCGCCCGCCCACTTCCCCTCTGGCAACCATCCATTTGTTCTCTCTACTTATGGGTCCGTTTCTGATTTGTTTGTTTTGCTTTTTAGATCCCACGTATAAATGAAATCATATGGTACTTGTCTTTCTCTGAGTTATTTCACTCAGCGCAACACCTTCTAGGTCCATCCACGCTACAGATGAGAAGACCTCATTAGTTTTCATGGGTGAGTGACATCCCATTGGGTACGTACACCCCCTCTTCTTTATCCATCATCTACTGGTGGACATTTAGGCGGCTTCCATATCTTGGCTATTGTAAATAATGCTGCAGTAAACATACGGGTGCACACATCTTTTCAAATTAGTGTTTTCTTTTTCTTTGGGTAAGTACCCATTATGGGTCAAATGGTAGTTCTATTTTCAACTTCCTGAGGAGCCTCCACACTGTTTCCCACAGTGGCTGTGCCAGCTTGCATTCCCCCCAGTGCACGAGGGCTCCCCTCTCTCTGCGTCCTCACTGACGTTCATTATTTCTTCTCTCTTTGATATCTGCCATTCTGACAGGTGTGAGGTGATAGCTCGCTGTGGTTTTGATTTGCATTTCCCTGATGATGAGTGATACCGACCATCTTTTCATGACTCTGTTGGCCGTCTAGATCTCTTCTTTGGGAAAATGTCTAATCATCTACTCTGCCCACTTTTTAATCAGATTATTTGGATTTTTGTAGTGTTGGGTCATAGACATTCTGTACATAAAGAACAGCCATATGAGCCACCAGCTGACTAAAAAAGCTACCTGAGGGTACAGAAGAATGACCTGAGTAGCAGATACTGGAAGAGGACAGACAAGTGGAGGAACAGTACAGAACTGGGTGTGTTTCCATCTGTTTGGCCCAGAGCCTGAGTGCAGTTCCCAGTATACACCACAGAATGGACAAAACTCTGACCCCAAAAAAAAATCTGCAGTTTTGTAGGCTAGAGAAATGAGAAGAGTTTAAAGCAATCATGGCAGCTGGAAATGGAAGAAAGAAGGTCACAGAGAGCACCCCACATTCTTGGAGTTGTAATTGTGAGGCATTGGCAAGCAACTCAGCTAAGGCTAGCGAGGGAGCTGAGGTTTCGGGGTGTGGAGTTCGAGGTCATCCAGGTTTCTCCTATTAAAACGAGTAAAAATCAGTCATCTTTGGGGTCACATAGAATCCAGAACATCAACAAAATATTATTCATAATGTCTACAAATGCCCCTAAAATCCAAAATTACTAGACATAGAAGAAACAGAAATGACAGACTTCATTTAAAAAGATAAGGCAATCTAAGAAGGTACACTTGTATCCGCCCAGATGTCAAAAGTAACAAACAGGAATAGGAAAACCACTGTTACAGCTTTGCTTGAGAATGAGAATGCACTCCATGAGCAAAAATATGTCTCAGCAATGAAACAGACAAAACGGAAATTCTGCAGATGAAAGTTACGACATACATGCTATGATCATACAAATTCCAGCTTGATAGTGGGGGAAGGTGCTGGAAGAAAGTGAGCTTGAAGATGAAGCAACAGAAATTACTCAGTCTGAAGACAGGAAGATAGAAGGATGGGGAAAGTAAACAGACCTTTATTTACATGTGAAAAGACATCAGAAATTCTTACATATGTGTAATTGGAATCTCAGAAGGCGAAGAGATAACCAGGCATAAAATATATGTGAAGAAATGTAAGAAAAATTCTGAAGTTTGTTGAAGGACATAAAATTTCAGATTCAAGAAACCAGATTCAAGTCTAAGCAGGAGAAAAAGCAAATGAAACCACTCATAGGAACATTGTAGGCTGACGGCTGTAAATAAAATAGAAAGAGAAATTACTGAACAATTTGAAAAGTTGCTGACTTCTCATCAGAAATTCTAGAGAGTAAAGGAATAGAACAACACATTAAAATAGTAGAGATAAAAAAGTGTCAATTCAGAATTCTATATTCAGCAAAAATAAAGGCAAAATAAACATATTTTCAGTTAAAAAGAAAAGCAAAAGTAATTACTCATCAGCAAACCTTACTACAAAAAATTCCAAAAGAGGCTTCTCAAGCTGAACAGAAAGAACATCTCAGAGAAACTTGGACGTCCAGGAGGGAATAAATGGCAAATATGTAGTAAAATATAAAAGACTATTTGTTCATTTTAAAACAGATATGACTGTTGAATACAGAAATTCGACATGTTTGTTTGCAGTTAATGTCTATACACAAAATATGTTCTATAACATAAAGGACACGTGGAAGCAGACCCGTGATTTCTTATGTGTTAGGCAAAGTGGAGCAATATTAACCGTAAGTAGACACTGAAACTTAAGAATGAACATTATTTTTTAAATGCAAGAAGTATATCTAAAATGTAAATAGGTAAATGGAAGTCGAAATTTAAATAAATTTGAGTTACTTACAAAAGGAAGGATACAGAAATAAAAACATAAAACACAAACAGAAACACATAGTCAAATGATAAGCTTAAATCTAACCACATCAAAAGTTACATTAAATGTGGGGCGCCTGGTGGCTCAGTGGGTTAAAGCCTCTGCTTTTGGCTCAGGTCGTGATCCCGGGGTCCTGGGATCGAGCCCCGCATCGGGCTCTCTGCTCAGCGGGGAGCCTGCTTCCTCCTCTCTCTCTGCCTGCCTCTCTGCCTACTTGTGATCTCTGTCTGCCAAATAAATAGGTAAAATCTAAAAAAAAAAAAAAAAAAGTTACATTAAATGTTAAACATTGCAATTAGAAGACAACAATGGGGGGCGCCTAGGTGGCTCAGTGGGTTAAAGCCTCTGTCTTCGGCTCAGGTCATGATCTCGAGGTCCTGGGATGGAGCCCCGTGTTGCGCTCTCTGCTCAGCGGAGAGCCTGCTTCCCCCTCTCTCTGCCTGCCTCTCTGCCTACTTGTGATCTCTGTCTGTCAAATAAATAAATAAAATCTTTTTTTAAAAAAAGACAACAATGGTCAGACTGGGTTAAAATGAAAAATACAGACACAAAGTTTAGCATCATCTGGTACGATCCCGATATGACAAATAGTAACAGTATTAAGAACTGGTAAGAGCACTACTAACACCATGACAGGCGATATCATATTTAATCCTCAAAACAATGCTTGAGAGCAAGAATCAGTATCACCTTGACCTCGTGGGTGACCGGAGTCAGAGAAAAGTCGTTTGCTCTATCAGAAGCGCTCTATATGTCCACACGGAAATCGAGGTACGCCCAGGGTGTAACCCATCACACAAACACTTGGAAGCATAATAGCGAAGACCGACTTTGCAGAGCCATTGAAAGGTATTCATTATAATATACTTTCGGAAGCTCCAAATGACATTCTCAGTTATTTAACGTAGATAAAGCATCACATATGCCGAAAGTCGCATCTGAAGAAGTGAATGTGGTTGATGTGTTCCGGAGCGCTGCAGGACGCCTTCTTGATGGCAGAGAACATGTGATCTCATTTCCTCCATACAGGGCTCTTAGTCACCGTCTACACATCAGACGCTATGGTGGGGGCTCAAGGTACAGAGAAGAACAAGAGAACAGGACAGCGCTTCTGTTCCTAAGGAGCCCACCTCCTAACGGAGGAAGAAAGTCTCTCTCTGGGTGCTCACGGCAGATCTTCACAACGTGTGTTGCTGTGCGTGGTTAGTGGCAGGTGCGGCAGAGAAGGTGGACATAAGCTGGACCGCAAGGGTGTGGGCAGGGGAGAGACGGGCTTAGCATGTCCTCACAGAGAGAGAGAGAAAGCCAGAGTGGCCAAGACACGGCGGGCGCGGTGTGAGGTTGGGATGGAGTTGGACGCAGAGAGGCTCGAGCATTCGGAGCCTTCCAGGCTATGGTAGGGAGCTCTCACTCTATTGTAAGTGCGGTTGGAGCACCATTGGGGTAACAGAAGCAGGGAAGTGACCCCATAGAACTTCCAGCTCTCAACGACCCCTCGGCCGTGGAGTAGACGCAGACGGGGAGCCGGGGAGGAGGTTGTGCACCCCAGGGGGCAGACGGGTGCCTTGGGACTGGGAATGCCAAGGACACGGCTGGAAACGGAGAGGTTCCGGGGTGCCTGTTGGAGAGGGGACCCACACGGCCACCAGCGGTTTTCCTGTGGAGGCTGAAGGAAGAGGACAGCCCAGGGAGGAATCCTCTGTTGGGGCTTGCAAAACACGAGAGAAAGAAGTTCTTCTGGGAGAGAAGGTTGTTTGGTTTTGCCCTGTGGGGTGGTGTGAGTGGGTGAAGAGGAATGAGAGTTAGATTTGAATTCGGGTTTCAGATGCTCACCGGACGTTGGAGTGAAGTTATCCACTCACGAGTCAGACACAGACACAGTAGACTTAATCAGACGGTCCGAGTCGTCAGCGGGAAGAGAGGACGGAGATCGACCGGCCAGGGCAAGAGTCCTCGAGGAAGCAGGTGCGGGCGATCTGCGACTCTCAAGTTGCGACTCCAAGATTCTTTGACCTTTGAAGGGATGCACATTCCGTAGAAACTGGATTTCAGGTTCTGGATTTTGATCTTTTCCCCAGGCTGGCGCTACGCGGGGTGATCCCCTCCCAGGATGCGGGGCAGCGGGAACCAGCCACAGCGCTCGGGCAGCCACGCCATCCCAGGGTACATGAACCAGGCACTCACAGCCATTCTGCTTTCCACTTCGAGTACAGTATTCAGCAGATTACGGGAGACAGTCGACACTTTGGTACGAAAGAGGCTTCGTGTTGCAGGATTTGCCCTAACTATAGGCTAACGTGAGTGCTCTGGGCGCATTTGAGGTCGGCGAGGCTGACCTATCGCGTTCAGCGGGTCGGGTGTATTCGTGATATTTCCAACTTACAATGGACTTATTGGGACACAACCCCCCTGTGGACCGAGGAAGATCTGTAGATGGAAGACAGGAATTCTCTTGCCATCAAGTCTCAACCAGCACTGACCATGGCTCCAAAATTTGGCGATTTTGAACAAGCTGTTTTATAAGATTCCTGCTAGTATTCTACTGATTCAACTAGGTCCTGAAGAGACGTTTTCCTATTTCAAGTAAATAATTAAGCCGTAAGCACCATTTTTTAGGTGTCTGGTTACTGGATTGAGACAAAAAGAGAAACGATCGCTTACAGCGTGGCTAGTGAGAGATGATTTCCTTCCAGTTGTCCTCTGCAGAACCGGCTGTGTTAGGGAGCTCCGCCCTCCACGTGAAGCCGCCCGACTCTGTGACCGTGCGGGGGAGGCGAGGGAAGCCTTCACTGTTTGCTTGGGTTTGAGCGAACCTTCACTGATGCACACAGATTTTCATGCAGACTTTGCTGAGTGTTGTCAAATGCGTGCACCCACGAACCACCTCCCCACGGATGACATAACCCCCCACCCTCCCCTACAGTCCAGGCTTCACCCTATAGGGCACCGGTGTCCCGACGTCTATGCCCACCCATGAGGATGGCCTGTTCTCCACCTTCGTGTAAAGGGAAACACACAGTGAGTACTCTTTGCCTCTGGGTTCTTTTCTGTTTTGGAGATTTATGTGTATCGTGTGTCCCAGTAGTTCCTTCTTTTATTTAATCGTTTAACGGGTGTTGCACCACATGGCCACGCCGGTCTGTCCACCTATGTAATTTGGTTTTACGCTTTGTGAGGGCAGATCTGTTCTCATTCTCTCCCTAATTTGGGGCTTTTCTGAGGTGTCAATAAAAAACCCAAGGTGTTCACTAAGCTCCTCAATCTAAGTAGGACCAAGATCCCAAATTCTGTCTCAGCTTCAGCAGAGAAAGCTCTGTTGCTCCCTCAGGTTTCCTGATGTCACGTGCTGGTCTCGCGACATTCCCCACTGCGTCCGCATTTCTGGGGCACATAGAGGATCTGGGGGCTTGTGTGCAGATTGGGGGTTTGTTGCTCTGTGGCTGCCCAATTCCAGCTGCTCTGAGAGGCCGTCCCTCAGTCCTCCGACACCTCCAGGCAACAAGACCCCAGGTCCCTGTTTGAGTTCTAACAAGCTCGAGCCAAGCTATGCGTCCCACTCACCCCGCAGGTTCTGCGTCTCAGGGTCGAATCCACTCCAGCTTCCTCCTACCTTCAAACAGGCACTTTGTACGTTGCTTCTAGGGCTTATAACTTCGATCAGCAAGAGGGTTAACTGCCACGACTGGCAATGGGATTCTTCGGGTTAATTTTCACCCCCGCTGAAAAGAAGAGCTGTATTTTCCAGTCTCCAGCAAGGCGCTGCAGAAAATTAACAGAAACCATTTATAAACCCCAAACGTGGTAGACTTGGAGATGCACTGCCCGAATTCCCCTCAAGGAAGGACCCGCCGTTCGTCCGTGGGAGGCGGCCAGCAGCTCCTTCGGGGTCTGCCTCAGCCGTGGCCCCTGCGGCCCCAGCTTCCTGGGAAGCACAGATTCCCTGGCCAAGCAGGGCAGGAAAAGGAAGACAGAGGATGCAGATGGGCCGCTCCAGCTCCTGAGCTCCCCTCGGACCACCCAGGCCCTGTAGGAGCCGTGTGGCCATCCGACACCTTGTCCCGTCCCGTCCTGCTCAGCCCTTCCTTCCACAGACACTGGTTCCCCGAAAACATCCTGCGCCGCAAACTTGTGTCGGCATCTGTGTCTGGACCTTCCAGCCCGAGACACAAAGCCCTGCTCCTCTTCTCCCTGTTCCTTTCCTTCACTTTCCTTCTAGAACAATCCAGTCCAAAAGTCAGTGGGTAGAGTCGGGCGGGCCTCCTCTGCACTGGGTTGGGGGGCAGGGGGGGAACAGAATGGCCAGATCAGGTCCCTGAGCTCTGGGGAGTCAGAAGGGCCTCTGTGGGTGGGGAGCCTCGTGCAGAGGTCAGAGACCCCTCGGTGTGGGACAGCACCCAACAGGGGACCCGCCCAGAGTGGGTGTCAGACCCGAGGAGGGTGAGGAGGTTGCCCGCGGGCGTGGGATCGGGGGCGAGGGCGGGGGTTGGAGCACAGACAAGGAAGAGAGTCCGGGAGGGAGGGGCTGCTACAGGCTGAGCTGTCCCGCCGCCCACCCCAGTTCAAATGGTCAAGTGCTGACCTCCAGTTCCTCAGAGTGGGACTGTCTTTGGAGTTAGGGTTTTTGAAAAAGGTAATGCAGCTAAAAGGAGGTCATGAGGATGGGCCCTGATCCAATCTGACTGTTGCCCTGAGAAGAGATTAGGACCCAGATGTGCCCAAAGGGAAGACACAGGTGGGAGAGAGACGGCCATGCAGAAGCCCAGGGCGGAGGCTTCAGGAGAAACCCGCACTGCCCGTGCTAGATCGTAGACGTCCATTTTTTTTTTTAACATTTTTTCTAAATTTCTTTTCAGCGTAACAGA
>PISX010016795.1:6955-44638 GCA_004024625.1 Mellivora capensis | reverse complement strand
AAAAAAAAAAAAAAAAACTCTGAACCTTAGAACATTGGGGCTGGTAAATTATATTTGTTCATCAAGTTATTTAAGAAAAAAAAAGACATCTAGAGGTTCATTAGCCATTCTTAAAGTCCCTTTAGTTTTTAGAGTTAAATGTGAATTTTCTCAAATAAGTTTAACAATATCAATGAGGGGGGGATCATTTCTTTTGCATAAGCCTTAAAATGATGTTTAACTTATTTCATAATCCCCTGAGAGAGGGGGACTTTTTGAATGTCAGTGAACCATGTAACATACATCAAAATTTCTTTCATTCCCAAAGAAGAATGTTAAGCCCACCATGACTGATTCAGTAACTGACCCTCTCAGCACTTCTAAAGGATGGGAGGCCTGAGAAGCCCTTTACAACCAAGGAGACCAAGGTTGAAGTTAGAGTGACAAAACTATTAGATGGAAAGAAAGTGGGAAGAGCCTGTGTGTGCAGATGTGGATTGGGGCGGAAGGGTATGTGCTCAGCGCCGGTGAAAACTAGCCCTGAGGATGGGAAGTTCAGTTAATGGCCCTTGTGCTTAATTAAGCCCCATGGGACTGACCCACACATGTTTACCAATCTGTCCTAACTCAAGGAATGATGATATTAGTGCCCACCTAGTTGTCTACCACAAAGTTGTTTGATGACCCACTAAACCCAGGCATCCCCCAACCAGTATCAGTCCCTCCTCTATCAACTGCCTCATTGTCAGCTCCATGTGAAGAACCTGAGAAAGTTTGTGGAATTTCTCTATCCATACAAGATCATTAATTAAAAATCAGAGAGGAATAGTGAAGTTTTATAGCTTCTGAGAATGACAGGAGAGAAAGTAGGAAAGACAAGCTTCTTAAAAAGTTAACTCTTCCAAGACTCTTAATCTCACAAAACAAACTGAGGGCTGCCAGGGAAAGTGGGGTATGGAGAGGGTGGCTGGGTTATGGACACTGGGGAGGGTATGTGCTATGGTGAGTGCTGTGAAGTGTGTAAACCTGGGGATTCACAGACCTGCACCCCTGGGGCTAATAATTATTAAAATTTTTTTTAATTAAAAAAATTTTTTTAAGTTAACTCTTCCAAAAATCATAGAGATGACTTTAGGGATCCCTATGGCTACTAATTAATCAAAGCCAAGAATGAGGGGACAGCAAATCACACCACGTAGACTCTCCCATATTTAGGCAGAAGTTGTTTAATGTTACCATCTAGAGTAGTGAGGATTAGAACTATGACCACAAAGCAAAGTGTCACCTGAAACACTGAGCAAAGGGCAAGGGGGCAGCTGCTAGCAAGTACCATAGTTGGCCCCAGCCAACTGGGGGAGGCCAAGGAACATGGAGCACAGGCAGCTGCAGCCTCCCCAGTTTCTCTCCCTGCCCCTCATTGCTTGAGTCATCAAAGAGCTCTAACAATAAAGGTATCCACAGCAACAGAATTCTCAAAGTGTGGACTCTGAGGACTGTCTCCTCAGTTTGATATTTTTGGTCACTTATCAATAGGGGGCTCTGGAGTGGAACTGGGGAGGGGAACTATGTTCATTCAGCCAAAGGGGTCTCACAGTTCCCTGGATTGCCTTTCTTAGGAGGCAGTGCTGTTGTGTTTAGTAGCTCTGCTCTAAAGTCAGACCACTTGGGTTTGAATCCTAACTCCATCACTTAATCAGCTCTATGATCTTAAGCAAATTAGTTAACCCCACTCTGTTTTACTTTCTTCATCTATAAAGAAAGGATTAATTATCTACTTGTAGCAGTTTTAAAACATAGCCCTCGTTCTTTTTTTGTGGCTGAATAATATTGCATTGTCTGTACACACCACAATTTCTTTATCCATTTGTCCATCAGTGGACACATAGTTTGTTTCCCTATCTTGGCTATTGTAAATAATGCTGCAATGAACACAGGGGTGCTTATATCTTTTTGAGTTCATGTTTTTGTTTTCTTTGAATTAATAACTAGAAGTGGATTACTAGGTCATATGATAGTTCTACATTTAATATTTTTTAGGAAATAAACTAGGTGTCCACCAGTGGATGAATGGATGAAAAAATTGTACTTATACACATATACAGACACATATACAACAGAATACTATTCAGCTATAAAAAAAGAAAGAAAGCTTGTAATTTGTGACAACATGGATGGACCCTGAGAGCGTAATGCTTAGTGAAATAAGTTGAACAGAGAAAGACATATACCATATGATCCTGTTTATATGTGGAACCTTGAAAAAAAGAAGAAGAGAAAAGAAAGCTCATATATACAGAGATCAGATTGGTGGTTGCCAGGGGTAGGGTGTTGGGGTGGGAGAAATAATGTTTTTAATGTAATCTCACTATTTATTTTTTTAGCCAATGTGTGCGTCTATATCTATATAAATCTTGGATTCATTCTTTTATTTATTCATTATAATTTTTGAATTTCTACCTAGGAAGTCCCCAAGAGTAAGGTAAGCATGAAAGCATGACACAATACTGAAGAAGAATGAACAAGGCTGAACCTTATGGTACTGAACTGGGGAAGATTCATAGGCTAATTAAAAAAAAAAAAAAAAAAGGAAGAAGCCAGGTACCTTAAGGAAAAGACACAGCCTAGAATAGCAACTATATACCATAGTGATTTCCCCAGTCCTTTCCCCACAAAGGCCTTTCCTAAGTAAAATAGTCTGAAGCAGGATAATACATAGAAGTTTTTGAGGGAGGGAAAAGAAGGAAGGAAGGAAGGAAGGAAGGAAGGAAGGAAGGAAGGAAGGAAGGAAGGAAGGAGAGAGACAGGGAGGGAGGAGGGAAGAAGAGGGAGAATGGGAATGGGGGGAGGGGGGGGACAGAAAGTAGAGCAGAGTCAGAAAGGGAAAAATCACACCCAGCCTAGGCACAAGCTAAAGTAGATTGTCCATAAGCACTCAGGAAAGGAAGAAGATGGAACTCCAGGAGCACAAAAGGAAAAAAAATAAAATAAAATAAAATAAAATAAAATAAAAAGACAAAAAGACAAACCTTAGCTAGAATGAATAAAAAAGTCTCGATTGAGAGAAAAAAAAAGCACATGAGATAATATTAGAAACAAAAATGCTACAGAAACAGCAGTATTTAAAATTAATAAGGGGCGCCTGGGTGGCTCAGTTGGTTGAGCGACTGCCTTCCGCCCAGGTCATGATCCCGGACTTTCAGGATCGAGTCCCACATCGGGCTCCCAGCTCCTTGGGGAGTCTGCTTCTCCCTCTGACCTTCTCCTCTCTCACGCTCTCTCTCACTCATTCTCTCTCAAATAAATAGATAAAATCTTTTAAAAATTTTTCTAAAATTAATAAGAAAACCACATGGCCCTCAAATTCTTTAATACCCCTTCCATTGACAGGTGGGAACTATTTTCCTTCTGACTCTGCGTGGGCTTGTGACCACCCAGTGGAAGCGATGCTATGTCAGAAAGGCCAGATGGCTTTCATCCACCACGGCTGGGATGTTCATCTCAGGGAAAGCAGCTGCTATGTAAACAATCTGACTACCTTGAGATTGTCATGGTGGAGAGTCACACACAGGTGCTCTGATCAGTAGTTCCCCCTTAGCTCCTAGACAAAAGCCAACATTAGCTGCCAACTCTGTGAACAAGCCAGCTTGGGCATCCATACACAGTCGATCCTTCAGGTGACTGCAATCCCAGACAACACCTGACTGTAACTCCATGGGACACCCCAAGTGAAAATGGTCCACCCAGGCCCTTCCCAAACTCCTAACCCACAAAATTGTGAGATAAAGAAAATGATTGCTTTATTACCAGCACTAAGTTCGGGGTTATGTATTGTGCAGTAATAGTAACCAGGACATTACTCATACCCTTATGATAAATATTTCACAAAATATGTATGAAGTGTCTAGCATATATTAACATTTAATAAGTATTAATACTTATTCTCCAGGTTAGATACTATTACAGCACTAGGATTCAAACTTTCTGCTTATGTTTCCCTTTTTAAAAATTTGAAAAACTATCATCTTAAACATTTTTCAATGTATAACATTTATCATCATAAATAGTAGCCAAGGATGCCATGTCCAGCATATTGTAAGTATGGCTGTTTTAAAAATAAGGCTGTTACATCACTATCTCAAATGTATCCAGTGGAATTTAAATCCCATAGCTATTTGATATCTATCATCATCCTTTTAAAAAATTCATGAACTCACTCTTCTTTAGCAGTTGGAAATTCCACGTTCTTTTTTCTCCCTGAACTTGTTTTTCTAGTCCATTTTCTTACCCAGAATTTTATTCTGATATAAAATATTTGTATGTTTGAAAATATTTTACAGATGAGCCTATCAAATAACTCCCTGCAAGAAAAATTTGAATATAAATGTTAAAATTTTTATTTTCTATATCCATAAGACTCTAAGTGTTACAAAATGTCCTAGGGATTGAGTTATCATGATAATTATTGTTGGACATAACTGATCAAAATTAGATGTTCTAAATTTTGAAAAATTATTGCTTAACATGAGAAGTAAAATTTTATTGAAAACATATCTTTTAATAACATGGATGGGGTTGGATTTTTTTTTTTCTGAATTAGGTCATGTATCCATAGAGTGATATTCTTCATTGGTAGAATGAGATAAGATTCAATATCAATTCTATTCTTTTTTTTTTTTCATTTTAAAGATACATGTTCTGAAAACTTTGTTCATATAAATAAGTTAATGGAAATAGAAAGGGTTTTTTATTACAATAAAAATTATTCAGGTCTTTAAATCTCTTCTTGGTTATATATAAAAATGACAATGGTGTATCATTTAACAATGATGGGTTAATGATCCATCCAGCAACATCTCTGAGATCAAGAGCTCACCAAAGGAGATGACCGGAAGGGTGATTCGAACAGATTTATGTAATAAGAGGATCACTCTGGCTGCTTTGCTAGAACAGACTGTAAGAGGACTGGGAAGCAGACAGAGGCTCTTGCAACGACCTACAAGAAAGATAACAGTAGGGCACCTGGGTGGCTCAGTGGGTTAAAGCCTCTGCCTTTGGCTCAGGTCATGATCTCAGGGTCCTGGGATTGAGCCCCACATCGGGCTCTCTACTCAGCAGGAAGCCTGCCTCCCCCGCTCTCTCTGCCTGCCTCTCTGCCTACTTGTGATTTCTCTCTGTTAAATAAATAAATAAAATCTTAAAAAAAAAAAAGATGACAGCAGTGTAGATGGGTTAAATACACTGGGTGAATAGTGGTGGTATTAAAAGGTCATAGGACTCTGTGTACACATTTTGAAGATGAGAAGGACAGAATTTTGGGATGGGTTGGTGCCAGGAAAACAGTATAAAAGATGGGAGGGGAGCCTGAGTGGTTCAATCCAATCGGTTAAGCCTCTGACTTTTTATTTCAGCTCAGTTCATGATCTCAGGGTCATGAGAACGAGCCCTAGGTGGGGTTCCCCGCTCTGCAGGAATTCTGCTTGAGATTCTCTCTTTCTCTCTGTCCCTCTGTCCCTCCCCACCTCAAATAAATAAACAAATCTTTAAAAAAAAAAAAAAAAAAGAAATGATGAGAAGAATTTTGCCTGAACCCCTTGCTAAGACTGGGCAGAGGCAGGAGGACTGAGTTTGCTGTGTGTACGTGGGGATCATTTTTGTATTTACTCACATGTTCACCTTTTTTTATGACCTTGTTTTTTTTTCCCCTGAAGATCCAGGTTTCCATTTACTTTCATTTCCTGGTCAGAACTTCCCGGAACAGTTCTTCTAGGTTGCTAAATAAGAAATTCTCTTTTATCTGAAAATACCTTATTTCACCTTCCTTCTTAAAAGGTATTCACCCTGAGTTTTTTTTATCTTCTATCACTTTTTTTTTCCCACTGGCTGATTTAAACATCTTCATTTGTATAAAAAGTTTTATATATTTCCAATAGTCTTTCCATGTTTATCAGTATCAACAAAGATCTAGAAAGTAGGAAGAATACCTTTTAAAAAACTATATATATTTTATAAGCGATATTTTAAATTTTATTTTAAAATTTACTATGTTACATGCTTTTCCTCGACCCATCAAGAGTTCTTTCAGAAAACTGATTTGAAACTTCACTAATATGATCACTTTTTATTTTAGACTATTTTTTTTATTATTACATTCAATTACATCAAAAACTAATGATGTACTATATGCTGGCTAGTTGAACATAATATCTTCCATCGCTTTAAAGATGTTCTTGTCTTTTTTTCTGGCCTCCATATTTCCTGATGAGAAGTCAGTGGCCAAGTCCTTTTTTCCCTTATCTGCAGGGTTTGGGGTTTTGCTGGCTGTTTTCCATATTTCCTCTTTCTCTTTGGTTCTGATCAGTGTGACTAGGATATTCTCCAGTTTCCTTTGTCCTTATACCGTGTGGGTTCACTAAATCTATGAATTTCTGTCTTTCACCAAATTTAAGAATGTTTTGACCATTGTTTCTACAGACCCTCTCTCCCCTTCTCTGGAACAGCAATAACACATATATTAGATCTTTTGAAATCGTTCATAGTGTCCCTGAGGCTCTGTGTGGTTTTTTTCACCCTTGTTCCCCTCTTCTTTGGATTGGGTGGTTTAATCGATAACTCTTCAAGCTCACTTTTTCATTTCTATGTTAAGTGCATCCTGTAACTCTTTAATTTCAACCAATATATTATCTAGTTCAAGAACATTCATTTGGTTATTTTCTATAAGATTCTGATGAGATTTCTTTTTTTTTTTTAAGATTTTATTTATTTATTTGACAGAGAGAGATCACAAGTAGGCAGAGAGAGAGGAGGAAGCAAGTTTCCCTGCCGAGCAGAGAGCCTTATGTGGGACTCAATTCCAGGACCCTGAGATCATGACCTGAGCCGAAGGCAGAGGCTTAACCCACTGAGCCACCCAGGCGCCCTCTGATGAGATTTCTTGACTTGTCCTTCACAGCCAGCTTATTGTCCCTTACCTCACTGAGCACATTTCTAAGAGCTGACTTCAAATACTTATCTGGTCTTTCTTTCTCTAATCATCCCAAAGTTTTAGCCAGTCTCACACATAAATGACAGATAAGTTTCCCCCAAACAGAGAAATAAACAAATGGAGGAAGGGGCAAGAGAAAAGTGCTCTATTATATCTCTCTCTTGTTCAAAGCCCTTCAGTATTTTCCTTATGCCAGAAAATAAAGTTGAAACTAATCAACTGATTTTAAAGGCCAGTTAGCATCTGTCTCCGGTCTGCCTTTTCAATGTCATGTGTAACTGCTTCTCTGCACAAAGGACATGTTCCAACTAGATTGCTTCCCCTCTGGTTCCCCTAAGGTTCCTGCTACTTCACGCCACCACATTTTCATCGTTCCCTTCTCCTTCTCCCTACCAGTAAAGCTTTCTGCTCACCCATTCCCCAGTTTCCATATTGAAATTCCACATAGTCATAAAGCCTCCTCTGACCCCTACAGCCTGCAGGGAGCACCTCCTTTCCTGCTCTTATCATCCCTCTTAGCTAAACTCATGAGTGTACACTGTTACGACACCTTTCCTACTGACGTGGACTATCTGCTCCCTTTACTATAAGACTTACTCACTTTCACCTGCTTTTAGTCCCTCTCCTTTGTACCTTTGAGGTCCCACCTTTCACACACACACACACACACACACACACCTTTAGCAGCCTCCCTATCATCTTTCCCCTCCACCACTGACATGGGTTCTTGAAGGGCCATAACTGGGCCAGGAATCTAAAAATGGTTTTGTTTTGCTTTATTTCTAGAAAACTCCATGTAATAATATTTCTAGAAAATTCCATTTAAACAATAAGAGAGAAAGCTTAGAATGTAGTCCTGAAAAGGGTAGCATAATTGATTGCATAAGTATCCTTTTTTCCTCCTCTCCCTTCCCTCAGGCCAAAAATAAACGTGAGGCCCGATGATGGATGAGAGTATTAGAGTAGACCTGATTAGGGTTGAGGTTCCTGTCCTACTTGCTCTGTGTGCAAGAAGGCACCTGAGCAGGAGGGAAAGCAATAGCTGAGGGAGGCATTTGGCCATGGAGGCCTGGAGGGGAGCCTTCCTAAGTCCCGTGAAACTGGGACACTTTGGGCAGTGAAGAGAGTATTGTTAATAATAATCACACAGAAACAATAAGCAAACATGGTAATGTTCCTCCAAACAGGACCTATAACCATTGCACACATACCCCCCGCATGATGGAGAGCAACAATCTCAGGGTTTCTAGAACAGTGGTCCATCCCACAGAAGCACCCAGACACGACTGACAGAGGCAGCAGCTGGGAGAGCTGAGGTCAAGACAAGGAAACTCCCAAGTGCTGTACTATGGGCCCCGATGTGAGGGGAGGCATCTCACCGCAGGGGACCGAGGAGCAGCCTGAGGAGCAGGCCTGTCAGGATGAGGACGAGGACCACATAGACACCAGACACTCCTCCCATGGTCAAGATAGGATGGAAGGGCCCTAGAGATTTAGGTTACCCCAAAAAGGGAGGTAAGGAGACAATCTGAGGCCAACTGAGCTGCCATCTGAAAGTGACTGTTTTTCTTGACGTGGCAGCATTTTTGCTCGGCTCTCGATGGAAATGAAGATTTTGTGAGTTAGACACTGAGGAATGAGTGATGTTTCTGCATTCTTGTCATGGATTTTAACATTTTAATTTACTCTCAATTCTCATCCTAAGAAGATCCATCCTCTAATTCATTTCAACATCCCCTTTGTCCTCTGAACTTGGGAGAACTGAATAGAACTCATCAGGCCATTCCCAGAGAAGGGAAATGCACACATCAGCACACAGACAGGGCTGCACACAGAGGCCGTGATGGGCCGGGCCCAGAGGGACACACAGGAGGGCACCAACCACCAAGTCTCAGCAAGGAGAACTCTGAACCAGATTCTTTTCCAAATAAACGCCATTACTTCCGGTCAAAATAACAATAACAGTGATCGCAATGACCAATACCCATGTAGCAACAGAGCTAATCATTGTCCCATGTATTTTCATCACAGTCTCCACCCTTAGAGGAGGAGATGCGGGCCCAGAAAGGTTGTGTGACTGTGGGACTTGCTCTACCTTCAGCACCTTCAAAATACTCCAAGCCAGAGGCCGTGTGTCACCAGGAACACAGATTTGATCCAGGACCAGACCCTCGGAGCATTGAACTTCTCACGTTATGCATTTCTGTCCTTCTTGCTTTATGAGGGACATATGAGTTCTGGTCATGGGTCATAATAAGTACACACTGGCCCTTTGCTCACTGAAGTTTTGGGGGTTTTCTTTACCTGCCCGTTACAGGGCTGGTTTGTTCCTTTCTGGTAGATTGCTAACCGTGAATTAGGGTTGGTCATCTTTATTACTTTGCAAATACTTCACACCAGGTATGGAGTCACTTTGTATTCCTACAGTGTTTCTGCTGCTTTAATATGCTACACATTTCTCTTAGAACATCATCATTGAAAGAGAATGCAGTTCCTGGTTATAGATTTGAGAACATTGCTATTTATAAAGCATGGAGCAGCCCTCTCTCTGAAAATAAAGTTTATTTAGCAAACAAAGAAAACACATCGAAGCCCTCAATGAAATGTGTGCTAATGACTATATAGCAGCTCTGCAATCACTGCTTTAAGGAAACTTCCAGGGGAAAAGGCTCTTCTGTATGAGCCTTTACCAGCCTCTACAGAGTCTAGAGATGTCAAAATCACCTACATTTTCTCCGTCTCCCTCCCGTTAAAGGAGAAGAAGGACTGAGCATATTTCCAAAAAGGAAAGGTAGAGAGCAAAACAGGAGGTGATTATTTTCTTGTTTTTAAAAGCAGGCAAGACCTGACGGAGGTCGGGAGACTAGAATCAATGACATTCTGTGATCTGAGTGTCAGACCAAAGCCACCGTCCCAGCCATTGCCCAGTACTGCTGTAATTTACTCAAACTTGTTTCTTTAAAACTTGAAAGATGACTCCACACACACACACAAAGGGGCTTCCAGCCCAATATTTAAGTCATTCCTCCCTAGTTGGAGTATTGCTTCTGTGATTTATTTTTCTTTCTTTCTTTCTTTCTTTCTTTCTTTCTTTCTTTTTTTTTTTTAGTTTCTGGGATAGAATTTAGAGATTCATCAGTTGCATACAACACCCAGTGCTCATTCCATCAAGTGCCCTCCTTAATGCCCATCACCCAGGTACCCCAATCCCCCATCCACCTCCCCTCCAAGACTCTCTTATGGTTTATCTCCCTCTCTGTTTTCATCTTAGTTTATTTTTCCTTCTCTTCTCCTATGTTCATTTGTTTTGTTCAAGTGCCTGTTTAGGTCTCCTTGCCTTGATTCCCATCCTGAGATCTGACCCCAATTCAGTCACTCACTATAAAAACAACACACCGGGATTCTTAGTGTGTGGTTTGGTATGAACTCAAGTATTCCTTCACCCCTACCTTGGAATCACAAATAATTCACACTCTTCGCGGTTGGATACTGTCTCACTACCTGATAGAAAAAGTGACTCCATTTCCCACCACTCCAGACCCTGAGGAAGACCATTTGTGTAAGATTAAACTGAACAAAATATTTTGAAGAAGCCCCTCATAGGTATTTCCCAGCTGTGATGATCACATTGCTTCAAGTCAAGAGGAGCCTCGTTAATAAAATCCACAAATATTACGAATGAGAAAGTAAGTGGCAAAAGTAAAACAAAACATGTATATAAGGACGTGGTTGTCAAACGAAAAGAGAGCATGAAAGATCACTTAAGTCTGGAAAAGCAGTAGTGTAGGGAGCTTTGAGCCTGAGACCGAGGCAGCAGATTCCAAGTTGGGAAGTTGTTCAACCTCTCCGAGTTCCAAAATCCCCATTGGCACAAGAAGGAAACACAGATTACAACGTTTATAAGAAGATTATAGGTAGTAAATGTACAGCACCCAGGGCATAGTAAGTGCTCAATAAAACTATAGACATTATTATGATAACAGCTTGTCATTTATATTATTTACATTTTAACATCTAGAGTGTTTTTAAAATGTTTCAAAGCTGTAATAAATACACATGGAAGAGTTGGCCCCAATACCTTTTTGGGCCCAATTTTTCTCAGTGTCTAAATGCTCATTTATACTACTATTGCCCAGTATACAAGAAGTATAAGGCATGTCATCAGGGAGCTCTTTCTTCCACAAGGTCTGGACCTAATTTAGGAACTGGTGTACACAGGCTAGTTCATGGAGGGGAGACTGGAAACAGAGAAATTCCCTTACGAATATCCGAGGTGCCTAAAGAAGAGTAAGGAGCTCTGGCTCTGGCTAGCTAGGATATGAGTTGGGAGAACGCAGAGGACAGACCAGTGGCCTAGCAGACCTAACCACACCAACACTGAAGTGAGAATAGGAGTTCTGACCATTTGCAGGGATGAAGACTGCCCAGAGCTACCCAAAGCATTCCATCATCCCTATAACAGATCTTTAAAAAGGCTAAGAGACACTGTGAAACTTTCCATTGCTATAAGAGATGGTGACTCATTTTCATTTTTCATACTCATGTGATCAATGCTCAGAGAGGCTTTTGCTATTCAAAGGATGGCCCAAGGATCAGTAGTACAGGCCTGAGACACCTGAGAACTTCTTAGAAATACAGAATTACTCCAGACCTCCTAACTCAGGACCTGCATTTTAATAAGATCCCCCAAGTGATTCAAATGTGTATTGAAGTTTGAGAAAGTACTAGCCTGCACGTGTTGGGTGATTGTGTGTATGAAGAGTTCAAACAGGGTGGAGAATGCATACATTTTGAGTAGTACAGAAGAAACTGAGACCTAGAGATTTTTAATAAATTTCCTACGATCACCCATGCCTGCTTGATTCTAAAATCCATGCCCTTTGATAATTGAGCATTAAATTGATAATTTATTTTGTTAACGATTTTATTTATTTGACAGACAGAGATTACAAGTAGGCAAGAGAGGCAGGCAGGGAGAGAGAGGAGGAAGCAGGCTCTCCGAGGAGCAGAGAGCCCGATGTGGGGCTCGATCCCAGGACCCTGGGATCATGACCTGAGCTGAAAGCAGAGGCCTTAACCCACTGAGCTACCCAGGTGCCCCTAAATTGATAATTTAAACATAAGTTGGATGTCTGTTAAAGAATATGCTTTCTGTACAATGTCCTTCTGATAAATGGGAGGATTGATGCAGATGTTCCCAAGTGGAGGTAGAGGGAAGATAAAGATTAAAATCAAGACAGGGCAAGTAATCTTTCATAAAGCACCACAGACTGCTGTCTATAGGTCTAGAGGTGAGAACCATGTCTGAGTGAATTTTGCTTCAAACTCTCAGACCCACTCCTAGCTTTGAGCTCCTCTCTTCACCATAGTTCTTGTTTCCTTCCTCACAGAACCTGATACATGCCTCCCCTTGTCCTGATGCCCAGTGCTGACCATAGTTCTGAAGTACATACACATTTTCTCAAGAATTTCATTTGCAAGTTATAGAGGAAAAGTAAGTGTGGAATGCTGGCATTAACAATGTTTGACCAACTTTTCAGACTCATAACCTGTTTTCTTTCTTAAACATAATTTTTTAGGGAAAAAGAGAAAAAGCTAAATTCCTACTAAAGATAAAATGCCAGATTCAGCAAAAGACAGTATGATCCTTTAAACAGATTGGCTGCCCATTAGGGGCTAGAGGCCATCCTCAGAAAATGCAAGGTGAGGTTGTAGGAATGGCAGACAATCTTTTTCAGATTTCTGTGATGTGGAAGAGAGAAATATGGTGGCTAAAGAGAAGAAGGTGTTGATAATTTTAAAGATGGGAAACCCTTGGGGCACCTGGGTGGTTCCATCAGTTAAGGGTCAGACTGTTGTTGTTTTCAGCTCAGGTCATGATCTCTGGGTCATGAGATTGAGCCCTGCCTTGGGCTCTACACTCAGCATGGAGTCTGCTTGAGATTCTCTCTCTCTCCCTCAGCACCCCGCCCCCTCTGTCTCCAAAAAAAAAAAAAAAACAAACAAAAAACAGATGGGAAAACCTTGAGCAACTTTGCCTGCTGCCAGAAAGGAGAATCCAGTGTGAGGGACAGGTTGAAGATTACAGAGAGAAACAACAATATTCAGAACAAGGACCCCAGGAAGATGAGGTCATGGAATCCAGAGCACAAGTGGACAAATTGGTCTCAAGCAGGTGCTGGGTAATCTGTTAGTTAGTATAACAGGAGAAATGGTGGGAAGAGGATGGAAGCAGATACAAGAAGGTTTTAGGCTCAATGGAAGAAGGTGAGGAGGTTCCCTTCTGGTGGCCTCTGTTCTCTCTGTGAAGTAAGAGTGAAGGGGTCATGTCACTGCTGGGGATGAAGGAATCATTGGAGAGGCCATGTGTTTGAGGAGACTGAATGTATGTAGTCACTCTTCAGCAGGAAACAGCACAAAGAATTTAACCAAAGAGAATTAATTATAACGCACTTCAGGTAGATGTGGGCTGAGTCAGGGGAACAAATAGGGAGGCTGAGGTACCCAGGAATGAGCAACAATGGCCAAGAAAAGGGAAGGGAGCCCTTGAGAGTGGGGGTCATGAAAGGGGAATTAATTGCCCAACAGAGATGTTAATCAGATCTGTGGTGAGGCCGAGAGGAAACAGGGAAACAGAGAACCCAAATTTTCTCTTCTTTCCCTCTGGTGCTTCTGCTAATGTCTCTTTTGACAAAACCCAGCAGAAAGCCAGAAGGTAAGGAGCCAGTTGATGTCATCTGTTAAGGTCAGACAATCAGTGCACAGAAAAGACATAGGTTGAAAATCTATCCACAGGAGAAACAGCAAATAACCAGCAAGCAGAGAATGTTTGAAATGGCCACTGTGCCAGAAAGATGGAATTGCTGCCTAGGAAAAGGGCCTGCCTCAGGTTGGGACTGCCCTTATCTGTACAGGCCTGTGATTAGCTCCTGGAGGGCTCAGCAGTCCAGGCATAAGCACAGAGAAATGGGATGGCTTGGTTGACCCAGAGTTGGGGTTTTTCAAGCAGGTAGGGAACACAATGGGAGTGAGGGAATTGAATTGGCTCTGGAAAGACATGTGATGGCTAATGATATGTAAAATGCATGAAAATGCCAAGGAGATCGAGTTCTCAGAGGCCAACCCAGGGCTATACTGCTGTGTTTCTCAGCGGTCTCTGAAGGGCAAATGCGTCTCTGGGTGGACAAGAGGCTGAAACCCATACTGGGACTTCTGTTCAGTTCACTGGGGACCTCATGGGGATCTCTCTGGGTAATGTTTGTTTGTTTTTGCCTGGCACACATCTTTTTTTGTTAATAAACAGCAACTCCTCTGTTCCACACAGATACTGCTGGACTATAAATCACAAGGCCCATCTGGCCCCTGCTCGTATTGGTGGCCACATCACCTACGCCTATGTATTCTGGGGACTGTGGTTTGCCATTGACATGCTAGCCTGTGCTCGTCCGAGGAATGAACACATTCCCTAACAAAATCCAGTCAGAGCTCTTCCATAGGATTTGAAATATGGACATGGCGAGGAGCGTGGGTCTCTTTCTATTGGACTGTAAACCTAAGTTTACCAGGGTCCAACTTGGCAGGTAGAGAAAGTCTATCAGAAGCAGGAGGAAAACTGAAAGGCCAATATTCAAAACAACAGACAAGAAGAGCTGAAAGATGTAGAGGAAAAGCCGCGACAACCCCACCTGAGCCCCTTGCCCAGCCATGCGTGGATCTACCTTTCGAACTTCCTGCTTTCATGAGGTAATAAATTCTCTTCTGTGCATTAGCTGGCCTTTACTGGATTTCACCTGGTTTTTACTGGGTTTCTGCTGCTTTTCACCAAAAAAGTGCTGAGTAATAGAGTAGTCTGGACATGGCAGAAATGCCAAGCTTGACCCTGGAATTGGTGGATCATTCAGAAATCCAAGCAGATTTGGGTTCAACCTCCCTGGATTCCTCTAATCGCCTGAAGGGTTCAGGCTGTTTCCCATCCTGAGGTTCCTCGCCTTTTCTACTTTCCTCAGTCTTAGCTCAAGGGTCATTGTGATGCACAGGCCAGTGGTCACCCAAGGTCATGCCACCTTTCTCCTTGAAGCTGGTTCTGGCTAGTGTCGGAGCAGCCTGTCAGTGAACGGTAACAACATACAGAATTACCGACTCAGACTCTTCAGGCCCCATGCAACAGTAGTGTGTGGTGAGCTGGCAAAGCCCCTTAATTTTACAGAGGGTAAACTGACACCAAGAGGGCTTAAGAGACTCGCCCATAGCTGCCTAATTATAAAGCAGTGCAGGAGGCAAAGGAAAGGACATAATGTTGCTGAACTGTATTGAGTGCTACCACAGGCCACACTCCGTGAGCTTTATGGAAGCTCCTTTGTCCTCCAAAACCCTTCTGCAACGTGGGTTTATGACTACCATTTTCCAGATGAGGACACTGAGCGTTTTAGGTTTTCAGTAACTTGCCAGGGACAAGTTAATGGCTGGTCTGGTCTCTCTGGCCCAAGACTTCCCAGTCTCTTTTAAAAATTCCACAGGGTCAGCTCCCTGTTGCAAAGATAGAACAAAAAGCTGAAGAAGACTTATAATACAGCCTTACATTGAAAAATTTCACCTCCTCTGGAATATATAGGAAATTGGCCTTTCCCATGCTCTTTCCACCTCAAAATATTTCTAGTTGTGAACCTTTGGGGAAAATCTTAGCGCACAACGTGGCCTTAAAGAACAAAACACGTAACAAAAACTCCAGGCTTCCAAATAGCTTTTTCCAGAATCACAACAGAATGGGAAGTAAGGAAACTAGAAGACTCTTTCATTGCCAAAAGAAAATGTCACTGACTTCGGCCAAAGCAGTTATTCCTGGAATGTCTAATTATTAAACCAGAGGCTATTAACGAGAAGTCAAGCACTTCATTCTCTTCATCCCACAAGAAGCCCTTAGGAAGCTCAGTTCAGCAACAGAGGAAAAACTTCTGAGGACTGTGCAAAATTCAGTTTTGTTTGAAAGAAAATCCTGCCATCTCCTTGGCAAGAGCTGCATAGCATGCAAAGCATATAAAACAGTGTGACTCAAAGGGCCCCCATTTTCTCCTGGGGCTCCCAGGCCTCCTCCTAGAGCCAGGCCTTCCGGGGACAGGGATCACCATTCCTCTGACTCCAACAACCCTAGATTCTTAAATGTTGCCATTTCTAGGATTATTATTGATGGTTAGCGTTTATTGAGCACTGACCTCATGCTGTGTGTTATGCTAAGCACTGACATGCATTTTCCCCTTTAAATACCACAACAACTTTATAATCTCCATTTTGCAAATGAGGAAATGGAAGCTTGAAAAGGCAGAGTAACTTGCTTGGAAGTAAACCTCTGTTTTGTGCCTCCTGGTGAATCAGAAGGAAGCCCTTAGGTTTAGGAGAAGAGAAGGGAAGGAAAGAAGCGGACCTTTTTAGCACCTATTACATACCCAATACCATGCTAGGCACTTAGTTCTTGTCTCTCTCTTCCTCACAATAAGCCTGGGTTATATAAGAGTTCTGGAAGAGAGAGATTAAGTTACCAGAGCGAAGCTTGTAGGTAGGTGAGTGATTATTTAATCTGATACCTGTTCTCAAGATCCCTTCTGGCGTACACCGGAAGGGTGCAATTGACTTAAATCCTGGCTCTGTGACGCAAGTGGTAGGATCTTGGGCAGGTCCCTGAGCCCTGATAATCTCATTAAGTAAACTAAGTCCACGAAGATAACATGTGGGGATCCTTACTACATCTAGTTTTACACATACACAATTCTCTCCTCTATTTTCTGCAGCAGCTGGCTGGTACCTCTGAGTACTTCCCCCCTCGGCAACGCTCCTCAGTGGCTTCTATGGAGGCCTTGGGGGACTGGGGAGGGGTGACAAGACCATATTACTAGCCCCAGGGGACTACATATTTTGTAGGACACGCATCTTGGAGAGGACTTGACACTAACCTGCTATTTAGTATATGTTGACTGCTGTTTTCAATCACAGGGACCAGAGATGTCTTTGCAAACTCCTGAATCCCTTAGGAGGTCATTTGACCTGCTGGTCACCTTTGGGTGACTTTAGTCTCTGTTATTCAGAAACCCTGGCCACAGGATGCCTGAGTGGCTCAGTTGGGTAAGCATCTGACTTTGGGTCCGGTCATGATCTCAGGGTCCTGGGATGGAGTCCCAGGTCATTGGGGAGTCTGTTTCTTCCTCTCCCTCTTCCTCTGCCCCTCCCCCTGTGAATGCTCTCTAATAAATAAACAAAATCTTTAAAAAAAAAAAAAAAAAGAAAAGAAAAGAAACCCTGCCCACAAACATAACCCCCTCTTTAAAATCCAAGCTACCAAAGACCCCACCGTTACAATTTTCCTTTGAAAAGGTGCCTCCTCCAGCAAACATTGATTACAGTTTAGTTTTTGACATCTCATCTTCATCAAAAATTTGGGAAAATACATAAAGGAAGGCACACTCATACCTACTCCTGTGGCATTGAGGTGGTCCCAGAACCACAGATTTGCCTTTCCGACCCTCAAGCCAAGTAAGCATGGTCACATATCACGTTCCCGTGACCCACACAAATGAGAGACCCACCACACTGACTGAGCCATAATCAACAGGGCACGTCGTCAGGTAGGCCATTTGCAGAAGGCCAGTTCTCAGGGTGATGCCCGACTCAATATCACTGTGTATGCCTACTGCTTGGAAAATTCAGACCCGCATTACTGTGAGCTAGGCATTTTAGCAATACCACAGAATGGAAGAATGAACATTCTCGAAAAACGGAAAAGAATATAACACAGTTCACTCACAAGACATACAGTTTCGCACTAGTTCTCAAAGGGTGGTTCTCTGACCAGAAGTATTAACATCACCTGGAAACGTGCCAGAAATGTAAATTCTCAGGCCTCAGAATTCCCATGTCAGCACCATTCCGGCAGCCCAATTTCATGTCTTCCTACAAGAGGAATACCATGCTAGCCAACAGAAGCTGTGTACTCACCAGGATGCACGTCTAGAAGCAGGGCCCTGCCACAGAGCCCTGAAACAACCCTGGTGTCACGAGTCCAGAAGCTCCTGAACATCTAGTCAACCTCAGGCATGGGGAGGTGGGGCTGCAGAGATTCAGAGAACATCCTGAAGAAGAGAAAGAGAGACCAGGGCATATGTCAGACCTGGTGCAGGCTCAGAGCACCTTCCTCAGATGGCACTACAGGCCTTGACTAGAACTAACGTCACTGGAGAGTCACTTAGGAAATTTTGAGGAAGAAATTTCAAAGCACAGAAGCCCTTGAGACTGTGCGGGCAGAGGAGAGAGGAGCAGTGGACGGCACGGGGAGCCCCACTTGCCCAGGTCTTAGGACAGTAATGCTGTGGGCTCCTGCCTCCACAGACTGCCTCCACTTCCTGATTAGAACCAGCCTCTACTGCTGCTAGACCAGTCTCTGTAACCTCCACGGAGCCCAGCCTCGTACTTTTCATGTGAGAAGAGCTTAGTAAAGTTTGTTACTTGCTCCACACATAAATCTTACTGTTGTTTTTAACTAAAGAAAAAACATGCTATTCGTGGTCTAAACTAACCACCTCCACGCACTGTGGGAAGCTTGTCTGAGTCACAAGGCAATCACAGCAAGTCAGTAGCTCACCTGAGACCAGGGGATTACTAATCAGGTCTTTGTAACTCCAAACACCTGCTCTCTCCACTCTGTCATGTTGCTTTGGGACTATCAGAAGTTACAGACAACAGATCTTGGTAAAGTTGGATTAGGAACCCAAATAGGGTATAGAAGAAGTCAAAAAGTTCTCTGGTGAGAGTTTCTGAAACAAAAAGGTCAACAACCAAACTACAGCTACAGCGGTAGGTCTCCTCATTTAGACTGCAGTGGTTTCAGAACAAATTATCTGACACTCCTCCTACAGAAGATGGAGTCCAATTCCGCATCCCTAAATACAGGCTGGCTTTAGCAATTCGTTTCTAATAGCTCAAGTGTAGCAAAAGTGAGACTTGCTGTCTTCCAAGGTCAGATTAGAGAGGGCAATACAGCTCCTTCCTGGTTCTGTCTCTTTCTCATTCTCTCTCTTCATGTCTTGCAAGCCCTCCACCAACATCTGGCTACTCTGAAGAGATCACGTAGAAATAGTGAGACATGGCCCCGGCTCTGGTTGTCCCAGACCCCACCTGTTTGAGTCTCCCCAGCATCCCAGACATGTGAGCCAGCAGCATTCAGATAATTCCATCCCTCTGCCTTCCATTCACCAAGGCCGACATCAAGTGGATTAAAGACAGACTACCCCAGCCCAGCTCTGGCTAAGTTACAGATTTAGAAGCAAAATGCTGTTGTTGTTTTAAACCACTAAGTTTTTAAATGGTTTGTTTACATAAGATTACATAACTAGAACACAGTACAAACCAAAGGGGGTAAACGGTACCTGTGGAAAAGTAGAGGAAAAGTGGCAAATGTTAGCACTTTGAGGGGGCTGTTTTCAACATCTAAAAGTGACTTACTGTTTTTTTACCCCAGTAGAGGATATGGACAATTATGCAAAAATCCTCCCTGCTGGAGATACAAAGAAGCCAATAAAGTAAGCAAGGCAAATGTTTAGTACTTATTGGACTTGTCTATGAAATTTGCATATTTTAGTCTAAATGAGATTTTCATATTCAGATCAAAATTACTGTGAAATCAATTCAGGTTAGTTTTCCCTCAAAGACTTCTCTTTTGCTGGTATTTTGCAGATTTTGGGGTTGGAGGAAAACTTTACTTTGTGGTCTGTTTAAGTATATCCCTGTTGATGTTTGCTTGTTCTACTCAGAGAATTCATTGATTTTACACTCTGGGGTATTTTCTGGTGTACCCAGGGCCTGAACTGTTGACTCTCACATGGCTTCTACTCTTCACCCAAATTTGTCCTGCTGATGCCCCTTTTAGATGAGTGGCTCCCAATTTTGGTTTCCACCCTGAACTCTCTTGAATCATTCAACCACTCTGCCCTGTTTTTTAAAATCCTCTCTCAGTGCTATGCCCATTCAAACCTTCTTGTCTCTGGTCCGGTGCAGAGCTCTGGGCCTCTGTCCTTGTTTACCAGGATCACGTTCCTGTCCCAACCCCCCCTCATTTCTTTCATGGGTAATGATAATCATCTCCTACCTGATCTTCTTGTTTCCAGGACTTCTTATGTAAAATCCAGGCACCGTACTAGTGTCCAATACATCTTTCTAAAACAACAATTTCATCAAGCCACAATGCCTCCGGAGTCAAGACCAAGCACACAAGAACACCAGGCTGTTCGTGCTCTAGCCATTGTCCTCTCAAATGTCATCACACACCCTTTCCTCTTTTCATAGCATTTTTTCCAATAATACCACCCTACATGTCATTTCCTAAACACACCATATTGTTTTAGGCTCCTTTGTGTTTAGAAATACTGCTCTCTCTTTTCCCTAACCTTTTCCTCACACAACCACATGGGGAACTCCTGTTTATCCTCCAAATGCTTGCACCTGTCTCCTCTTACAAGCAGTCTTCCCTGACCCCTCCCTGAAGGGTTGCTCTCTCCTCGGCCTTGCACATGCTTCTATTTTTGCACAGGCCCCAGGGAAGAGGTCTAGGTTTTTACACGTCGGCCCTCCTACTAGAACTTGAGCTCCTTGGGAGAGACTGTCCTGCTCATGATTGTGCCTCAGAGCCTAGCACAGAGCCATCTGCACCAAAAGGACTCAATAAATGTAGTGTGTTTTGTTTTTGTTTTTTTTCAATTAAGTAGGACAGAATAAAGTGTACAACCATTTAGGGGTGGATTCCCAAACAATAGACCAAGTACCCTTGAGAAAAGAGCCTCTGGCAGCTAGCCAGGCACACCTAAACTTATGGAGTTTATATCACAGTACTAAAACTTCAACTTGATCAACAGCACTGTGGTGAATAATTGAGCTGATTCGATCAGAGATGAGGGGCCTGGAGAGCTGCATGAACATGAACCATTTCAAGAGGAAGTTCTGTTAGGGTAACAGCTCATGTAATTCTGGTCAGAGTTAACAAGTCTTAACGAACTGTATGAGCCAGAGAGTCATCTCTAACTTATCCTGAGCTCCAGTCTTTTTCTGGATCTTTGCCAGATCTTTCCTTAGATTAATAGTTCTGATTTTAATCTTCACACTTTAATAAAAACATAAACACTTTGAATTGGATCCAAAGAACAAAAACTAATATTATTAATATCTAGAAAATAGGAATGACAGGAAAACATTAAAGATGCTCAAGAATCAATTTCATTTGTAGGAATTAACCCTAAGAAATTAAGGATTTGCACAAAATGTTTGCTACAATAGGGTTGGTCAGAACATTTTTTTAAATCATAAAAAAAAAAATTGGAAACAACCTAAGTGACCAAACTAGGAGATCAGATAATTAAATATCCATGCTTTTGATAGCCAAGATATGGAAATATAAACATGGGATTATAGTCAATGATACAGTTATTGAAACAATTTGTTATATTTATAGTGAAATTCCATTTTATGAACTTACATATGAACAGAAAAATGTCTGAAAGAAAATGCAGCAAAACATTGGCAGTCATTATCTATGCAAGTTTGAATTTAGATTTTTTTCATTTTGCTTATTTGTATATTGTTTTCCAAAATCACCATGTGCTACTACATATTATTTTTTAAATTAAAGTAAAATGGTGGTAGAAATTAGCTTGATTTCACACCAGATGTAATCAGAAAACCTCTATAAACTTAGCTTCCCAGAAACATAAAGAAACATATGGGTAAATTAAACATAAGGCCAAAGGTAGGCTGATAAAGACATGGAAATTCTACAATGCCAGGTTGATTTTAATCCTTATTCTGTAAACAATATGGAACATTGAATTATTTTGTTCAGAGAATGACCTGAACAAAACTGTTATTTAGAAAATTATTTCATAGGTGGAATTGGACTTGGTGGCTAATTGGATTGGGTGGACAGAGGGGAAAGCAGACACCAGTGCTTCCAACTATGAAAAGTCTGAAGCTTAAGACATGAGACAGACAATGATGGCTCAGACTAGTCTAGAGAAAGAGAAGGAAGAATTTGGAAATGCAGAAGGAAGGTGATGCAATCAGGCAACTGCTACTATCCATTCCTGGAAAGCTGAAGTGGATCCTTCTCAGAAGAAAGAATTTTAAGGAAGGCGGGAGGAAAGAGAAGGAGTGAAGGAGGGAGTGAGGGAAGGAAGGAAGGAAGGTTTTTACGTATGGAGTTGACACAATTCTTACAAGTTTCAGATTTGCTAGACCAGGATTAAATTTTAGAGGCCAGACTTAATAGAAAGTTAAGTTTGGAGAAAGATTAAACTGAGTCTCTGAAGAAAGACCTAACAAAGAATCAGAAAAAACTACACAGAAAGTAATTCTTTTAATCCTGAGCATCTAAAGCTGAAAAGACATTAAAGGGTCACAAAACCTGAAAACAGAGCAAAGGAAATGAGAAGCATAATATAAAAATCTCTTCACTGATATTTTAACATAATTCTTGACTAATTTATCCTTTGCCTTTTCCCAAAAAGCCAGCATGTTTTATCCCTTTAATGTATTCCTAGCCATTTTTAATTTCATGTAATAAACCAAGATAAGCTCTCTTGGTTCATTCCAAACTGGGTTTTAGTGAAAAATAACTGAATGGAATGCTGATGTGACTTCTCATTGACTTCACGATCTCCACTCCAAGCTGGAAATTTGGTACAATGAAGCATCTTTCTGTATAATCACTAACCTCAAAGGGCATGTTACTACTTAAAGGATGTAAGACTAGCTTACATCCTGAGTATTTAGAAGACAGACAGGTGTTCAAGTAGAAGAGCCTGCCCGTTCATAAGAACTATGGAAAAGTGGACTCAATTGAGAAGTAGTCCCTTGGTGTTCTGTTGGAAAGCCATTTTACACTGATACCCTGTGAGCAAGTGACTTACCCACTACCCAATGATATAATGAGGACAGACTGATTTAAAACTTAATATAAGTATGAATTCATTTCCTCTTTAATTTTTCTGGGAAGAGAGAAGTCTGCAGACCAATGCAGGTTTCTAAGCATGATTGTGAATACCATCCATCTCCCTTTACACAAGCCAGACAGGTGTTTGGGGAAAATGGATCTAGACATCTGGATTTGAATAGAGGCATCTTCTTAAATGACAGCAACGGGCCCACCCAAAATATGTCATCAAAGTGTTGGTCTCCAACTGAGATGTCAGAGAGAAGATCTGAGAGGCATTACTCCCCAAAGTATAGGGAGAAGGATTTTAAGAAACATTATTAAATACATTCTAGAAAGTTTGCTGTGCTGGGCAGATTGGAGAACTTGTGGTGGTTCATATGATTCAGAAACTACTTCTTAACAGACAGAACCCCAGGGAGGATAGCAGGGTGGCTCAGCTCGGTAGAGTGAGGGGTACCATTACATAGACTCCAATGTTTTGTGCAAAGTTTTTTTAAACATTTTTTAAAATTTTATTTCCAGCTTTATTGAGCTGTAATTGACAAAGAAAAGTTGTATCTATTTAAGCTGTGATATTTTGATATATGACTACACTGTGAAATAATTACCACAATCAAGCTAATTTACATACCTATCACTTCACATACTAACATTTATGTGTAATGTGGTGAGAACACTTAAAATCAATTCTCATCACACATTTCAATATTGTTAACTAAAGTCAGCATGCTGTACATTACATCCCCGGAACTTACTCATCCTGTATAAATGAACCTTGGTACCCTTCGAGCAACATTCTTCCCATGTCCCCCAACCCCACCCCCTGCCAACCTACATTTTAATCTCTGCTTCTATGAGTTCAGCATTTGTAGATTCCACACATAAGTAATATTATGCAGTATCTCTTTTCATGAGCAAAAGCTTTTTAGCTGAGCCAGATCTCTCTAAGTTTCTGAATAAAACATCTCCCCTCATCCCTATAGCATATTTATGATTTTTCTATATTTTTATAAATTAAAAAGACTTTCTATCACGCTTGTGGACAAAAAGGCCATGAAATGATAATATCAACACATGCAAATGCTTATCATTCACAAAACACTTTCACAAAAACTCTGTGGTTGGGTATACAGATTAAATTATCACTATTTTACAAATGAGAAAACCGAGTCTCAGAGCCCACTAAGCCTAAGATCCCATTCAGCCAGGGTTGGAATCCAATTCCTTTGACTTCAAATCCCCTGCTCTTTGCAACACACCAGACTGCCTGCCTTGCTGGGTGGGGATCCTATCATAACACTGAACCTCTCCGTTGTGGCCAGTACTGGCCTCCACTTGGAGGTTCACATAGGCAGATGGCAACAGGGTCTTAGAGTACTTATGTGACAGCAGGGAAGATCATGTTTGAAATATCTTTCCCTAAACATAGCTGCTGCAGGGTCAGGAATTACAATTTGCATCTTTGTAGATCACGTACAGACTGACACACCAAGACAGTGTCCTCCTTTGCTATCCCCTGGACATCAGGAAGGACTTGACTGCCACTTTTATCTCCTAAAGGAATCCAGTAGCCTTTTTTTTTAAAGATTCATTTATTTATTTGAGGGAGAGAGAGAGCGCATGAGCAGGGAGAGGGGCAGAAGGAGAGAATCTCAAGCAGACTTCCTGCTGAGCAGGGAGCCAGGTGGGGGGCTCGATCTCATCAGCCTCAGCCGAACTCAAGAGTTGGACACTTAACCAACTGAGCCACCCAGGGACCCCTCTGGGAGCCTCCTTAAGGAGAAGACCAGAGTCGATCATTCTAGGAGTCCCACTCTAGCTATGGGCTGCCTAAGGGCAGTATTGCTAACCTGTGGGCTGCTTCACTCTCTATTATTTGGCCATACCCCTTTTCCAAAACCCTCATAACCACTTCCCCACACTAAATTCCCTCTCCTGAACTACCCAATGAGGACTCTGCTTTCCTGGCTGGATACTGACTGATCAATATATTATCCCACTGGACTGGGGGCAGAGTGGGACACGGGAGAGAGTATGAAGAGTAGAAATGCTGAGCAGCCCTTGTGAGTGAGCAACTGGAGTGGCCTCAGGAGGGAAGCCTGGTGCCATAGGGAGCCATTGGCTCCAGCGTGGGACTCCAAGCTCATTTTTTTTTAATATTTTATTTATTTGACAGAGATCACAAGTAGGCAGAGAGGCAGGCAGAGAGAGAGAGAGAGAGAGAGAGAGGAGGAAGCAGGCTCCCCACGTAGCAGAGAGCCTGATGCGGGACTCAATCCCAGGACCCTGAGATCATGACCTGAGCCGAAGGCAGAGGCTTAACCCACTGAGCCACCCAGGCGCCCCGACTCCAAGCTCATTTTGTGACTACCTCTGGCATCTATACATCTTTTCGACTTTGAGGAACTCAGCTAAGACACTTAGAGGTTCTAGATTCTCAGCTGCCCCAGGTGAATGGGCAACATTTGGCCTGTCTGCCTTTTCAGGGCTATGTCATTCCTGGTCTCCAAATCTGAGAGCAGGTTGAAAATGCATCCTGTGCAACAGTTCCCTCTCTTAGGTTCAGTGACTGGGGAGCCTACTAATTCAACTGACAAAAGACAGATTAACAAGAGAAAAACAGAGTATTTTAACAAGGACAACATATATACATGCAGGGGAAACTCAGTGATGAGTAACTCAGAGAGATGGTTGGAACTTGGGCTTATATAGCATCTTAACAACGAACAAGAAATTTGTAGAGAAGTGACGAGGCAAAGGAAAGGAGGTTCAGGCTTCCAGGGGAATACCTGTGAGAAGAGAAATATATGGAGGGGAGAGAAGGGTTAAGTCTGGAAGGTTCGTTAGGTAGATTCCTCTCAGTGCCATCTCTGGACTGTTAAGAGTCCAGAGTTATCTCTAATGACCAAGAGTCTATCTTTGATTTTAGGCAAATGGTAGGCAGGGCATAGAACTTTTGGGGTTTTTTTTTTTTTAGCATCTTCTCTTTCTCAATTGTCTTCAGCTCAAAAGAACCCTTCTGCCAAAGTGGCATATTTGGGGTGGCATATTCTGATCCCCACATTCTTCCTATGGTTACCTGTTGCCTCAACTTCCCCTACTCCCCCCACTCCATTAACTGCAATGAAAGGGAGAATTGTCAGGATCCTCAGACTATTACTGCATCTGGAAAACAATTAAGAGTCCCCACTGGTGTCTGTCACCTGCATTGGCAGGTCCAGTCCATTACATGTTCCACAGCCCTTTCTCCACTACCTTACAAAGAATTTCCCTAATGTCATCATTAATCAGACAACTTCATCTTGTCTCTTCTAGGTGACAAGAATGCTAATGCACTTCCTACCATCCCAGTATTTGCTTTAAACCAGCCCAAGGAAGACATTACAAAGAATGGATTTGGGTTTTAAATATGTGACCTCTTGCAGATGGAGTTGGTTTGTTTGTTTGTTTGTTTCAAAAAGAAAAAAAAAAGATTTTATTGGGGCCCCTGGGTGGCTCAGTCATTAAGCATCTGCCTTTGGCTCAGGTCATAGTCTTGGGCTCCTGGGATCGAGCCCCACATCAGGCTTCCTGCATGGTGGGAAGTCTGCTTCTCCCTCCTCCACTCTCCCTGCTTGTGTTCTCTCTCTTGCTGTGTCTCTCTCTGTCAACTAAATAAATAAAATCTTTTTAAAAAGTAACAAAAAATAAAATTTGAAAATATTTTATTTATTTATTTATTTGAAAGAGAGACAAAGAAAACATGAGCAGGGAAAGGACAAAACAAGAGGGAGAAGCAGAACCCCCTGAGCAGAGTGCCCAATGGAGGGGCTCCATCCCAGGACCCCGAGATCATGACCTGAGCCAAAGGCAGATACTTAACCAACTGAGCCACCCAGTGCCCTTGCAGATGGAGTCTTAAAAGTTCCCCATAACTCTTAACCCATACGTGGTCTATCTCTGAGACATTTCATTCTTGTAGTATTTTCTTATTATGTTCTACCCTCCGTGGACACCATCTCTGAGCGCCCCACACCCAAGGAATCTTTGTTTTTTATTACCTGGTAGCATCCAGCACAAGCCACACTGCTTGCCCTACTGTCCGTTCAAGGCCATCTGGCCAGGCTCCTAGTCCAGTCCACCAGATCCAGTGCTGTTTGAGCCAGCTGGCTGACTTTGCCATATCCCATGGGGGACTGACAGAATTCAGGGCACACATCTCCCTCTCAAATGCTGGTCTCCCGGCATCTCCCCCTGGAATTCTTTGCAGAAACCAGTCCCAGTCTGGTCCCTTACCCAGACAGGTGAAGTCCCCCAGTTGCTGGCTGAAACACTGCCACATTTTGCTGAAACTCTTGTCCTAAAACTACAGCTGTTTTCCTTTCCTTCCTCTCCTTTTGAAGGGTATTCTGAACCCCTTTGTCATTCACGATGCATCCAGTGGTATATTCAAGACCCCCTCCTAAGAGTCTGGATACCGTCATGACCATTCCTTTTAATTCAGACACAGCTGGACACCACAGCACAGTTCAACATTTCTAACACTGGCCTAATCAAAAGTGATCCGGTGTTTTCTCCTTAAGGGGGTGACTATCGGCCAAGCCCCCTGAAGAGGGACAATGGAGGAAAATTCGACATGGCAAAGCAACAGGGTAAATAAACACATGCATGTTCATGAAGTTTCAATTTTATTCAAAGACTTAAAGACTTGACTTGAAGAAACAAAGTGAGGCATCTGATAATTTAAAATAATTGTATCAAAATCCATATGGATATTAAGAGTAGAAAAACATTCACATGTATTTTTTAGACAAAATGAGAGAATGCAATTTTATGTCAATGGCCTGCTTCAGGCTAGGTCCATCATTCCCTCAGAGGTGTGCATTCCTTCTTCTCCACCCATAGGAGTTCAGGGATGGAGGTAGTAAGAACTCTCAGGGGGTCCATGCCCTCTCTCACTCTAGAGGGTTTTCCAGCCATGGACTTTCTCACACCTTAAGAAATATTACTGCACCAAAACTTATGGGGGAAAAAAGGCTTTGGATAAATGGCTCCGAAAAAAGAAGAACTTTTGCTTCTTTCTCTCTAAGAGGAAACAAAGAATTCCCAAGAGGAAACCACACGGTGTGGATTTAGGGGAAAGGAGCCTTCTAATTTTCTTCTACTTGAGGCCTGACTAAAAAAGGCCAAAAAAAACAAATGTTCAAGGTTCACAAATGGACCCAGCTGATCAAGAAGAGAGTACAGTTGGGGATCTGCACTGCTGCCATTTTGAGCCAGTCAATTTTTTGCTGTGAAGGAGTGTTCTATGCTCTTTTGGATATTTTAATAGAGTCCCTGGACTCTCTACCCATCAGATCCCAGTATCACTGGATATTCAGTTGTCATAATCAAAAATGTCTCCAGATACTGCCAATGTGCCCAGGGTTGAGAACCACTGAGTGAGGCTAGGGAAAGTGCAACATTTTCTTTCTTAGTGTGTCCTCTGTGCTACATAAATCACCACGGGTTCAGGGAGGCCATAGTAGATAGGGCAAAATCCAAGACACAAGGATTTAGGCCCCTTGTTGGCCACCACCCTCAGGACTAACACTTCTGAACAGAGTACCAAAATGAAAGGTAAGGATTTAACCTAGGGTCACGAGGGCCAGGTATGGCCGGACAGGCTGGGCACTGCACAATTCCAGAAAGTGCCATTCACATAGACCATGATATGAATGGTGCTCCCCACAGTTGTGCAGTGCAACAGCCCTGGATGTCACCATGCTTCAGCCATCTGTCTCCTGTAGATTCTTCTCTGGTAGAGAGAATCTTAGGGGAAAAAGAATAAAACGAGTACATCATATATATGGGTCAGGAAATCATGACTCACTGTCTCAGCTTTAAAATGGGATACCACTTCCAGATGGCATCACATCCTCAAAAATTAACAGAGAGCTTCAGGTCTAAAATATCTTGCAACAAAAATTTATTTTACATTTCTTTTTTGTTGTCAGGACTCAACTGGATTACTTGAAAACAACAGAGAAAGAGTGCAGTCCAGTGGAGTAAGCTTGGGATTTCTCCTGAGACGATCTGGATTTGAATCATGCTTCTACCACCTAACAACCCTGCATTGGCTTCCTCATGGTAATATGGAAGTGATGGTAATCATTCTTGCCCCCATAGTGTTGTGAGGATTAACAAAGAAATGAGACAATGAGTGTGTGTGCACCTTGTAAAGGGTAAAGCACAGCACACAATACGAACACTGATGTCACTTGATAGCTTGCCAGAGATTTGAGACTTTTTTTCAAAATGTCAGAGACATCTGTCTTCTAAAAGGTGTCCGTTTTTAACATGTTTGGAAATCCTCTCCTCTGCATAACTTTAATTATTGTTGTTCATATTTTATATCACTGTATGCTTACAGGTCCTAAAGCTTCTCTCACTGATGGGGACTAAACAACAGACTGGTGGCTGGGGTGTCCAGAGAAAATGGCATTTCATAGAAGCTTTTTCAATGTTTGCCCAGAACAAAGTATAATTGCTTACACTTATCCTAAGAATACTTTGTTTTTCTAATTATAAAAGCAATAGATGATCATTTTGAAAGATTTTTAAAAATGAAGAAGATAATAACAAATCATAATACCACTCTCCTAAAATTACTGTCATTGGCATATTTCACCCATTCTTTTCTTGTTGTAAATGATACTATGTATTGTTGAGATTATACCAGAGACCCAACTCTTGGTTATTTTTTTCTATATTATACAACAAAGTCTTTAAAAACCCTAGAAATATTTTAATGGTTATATAATATTCCTGTGAAGGAATGTTTCATAATTTGTGAACTATTATCCCATATTTGTTTTTCCTTTGTATCCACCCATTTTGTTAATTTCTAAATTCCTAGAAGGAGACTCAAAGGGTCTGAATTTCAATTTGCTACCAGAAAGGTCCTGGTCTCAATTTGCTACCAGAAAAAAAATTATATTAACTTTCACACCTTTTAACAATATGAGGATAGGCACTGTCTAGACTACCCCAGCCAGCACATGTCACCCTTTTAATTTCTATATATTTGATATCTGGTTTTATTAGTCACTAAATATCTCCTCTTACTTCTATGCTCTGTTCATTTACTTTTATGGTTTCTCAGTTCTTAATTGATATGTAGGAATTCTTTATATAGAAAGGTTATTAATCACTTATCTCTCATATTCAGGGAAAGAGCTTCCCACACTATTATTTTTTTCTTCTGGTATTATGTGCTTTTCTTAACATTAAAAAGTTTTAATTTTGATGTGATCAAAACTGTTGGCATTTTTCTTGTCATTTCTTCCATTACTTTTTTAAGTTTAGGAAAATATTTATGTTCATCTAAATGATCTTCAGTTTCATCCTTTTTATAACCACCCAAAGTTCACATTGATTTATTGCACCAAAGGGGAGGGGGAGAAAGTCCCAAAACAAAGAAGCAAAAGGATAAATATATATATTTACATAAAATATTTTAATATATTTGAATATATTCAACATATATGTAATATATGTTGCATATGTACATGTATATATAATCATATAATATATAATATGTGTGTGTGTATATATATATACATATATATTTATTTATTTATTTATTCAAGTACTTGGCTTTCAGTATAAAAATAGGCATTTCAAATCCAAAGTAGAAACAGCATTCTTGAAGACAAAGTGGTTTTGATTTTTCAAGATCTTTTCATTTCAAGAGGTAAAAAAAAAAAAGCCGGAAAGACCTAGAGCACAGATTTTAAACGAGGAACCAGAGAGCACAGAAGTACCAGTGAGACCTCCTAAGGGCAAGAGTGATAGTAAGAATCCGGCAGGATCGGGGTGGGGGAGCGCCTGGGTGGCTCAGTCCGTTAAGCATCTTCCTTGGGCTCAGGTTATGACCCCGGGGTCCTGGTATCGAGCCCCGAGTAGGGCTCCCTGCTCAGCGGGAAACCCGCTTCTTCTCCCCCTCCCTCTACCTGCCACCTACTTGTGCACGCGCTCATGAATGAATAAACAAACAAACAAATAAATAATCTGTCTTTAAAAAGAAGAAAAAGGGGAGGGGGGAAGAAGAAAAAAAGAAGAAGAATAAAGAAAGACAGACAGATAAAAGAATCCCGTCCTGACCGGGAGGAGCCAACCAGGAGCACCAGGATGGAATCCCAACTGAGTCTGTGAAGGGCTTTAACTCTCAACTTCAGCGGTTAAGTGAGCGCCCAAGGCCACACCTGCCGCAGCCACGCCAATGGCAGCATCTTCGGTTTAAGAACAGAGTCCGAGCGGTAGAGAGATCCAGGGTGCTTTCTGGAGCAACCCACACCCACCCGAACCCCCACCCCCGCGAGACTTGGGGGAAAGTAAGGGAGAAGGGAAGGTGAGCGCAGCTGGGGCAGCGGCCGCGCGGGGAGCGGGGGAGGGGGTCAGTGAGCAGGGCTCCGGGCTCCGCGTGAGCTGGGAGCGGAGCCGGGAGCCAGGGGCACCCCGGCCGCCCCAAGTCAGGAGGGAGCAGGAGGGCGCGAGCTCCTCGGCCAAGGACGGCTGAGCAGACGCAGGGGACAGTTGACAAGCTTCACCTTGGTGGGGCCAGCAGGAAGGCTTCACAGAGATGGCGTAAGGCGGTGCCTGACAGCGCGTGGTGTAGACAAAGAGGAAAGAGAATACCCAAGAGACGGAGTTCAAAGAGAAGTGACTGCTTACCTACACGTAGCCAGGTTAAGTTGAACATTCTTGGAGAAAATAGGGGCTTCGTAGGCCATATTAATATTATAATGTCAATATTATGGTGTAATTCTATAAGCATATAGATAAATATTCATGTAAGATATAAAATATGTAATTAATATACATAGCTCCTTTCCCACTGATTGGGCCACCACCTTCATCCTAGGTTAAAGACATCCACATATATTATGAGGACTGACATCTGTTTCGGGACAGTTTGGTTCCAGTTATCTGCCCACTAGTCCGAGGTGATAGTTAACAGATTTAGGCACAGAAGCTCATGCCTGCCTGGTGTGGCAGCTTTCATTTGTATTATACTCAGATCCTGTGTTTTTCTGCAGTCCTTTCCTAGAAGCTGCTTCTCCTTATATCTACCGGTCCCTTAGATATTCTTCACTAATGAGTCACATCATCTGCCCGTTCCTCAGCACATCTATGACTTGAGAATGCTCAGGAATGTGCTAAGATCAGCTCTTACCAGATCACCAGAGTCAACTATGTGCTTCTCCTCCCAGTGCCAAATACAGTGACCTCACATTACTACCTTCAAATTGGCCACAGAAATCAGCAAATGCTACAATTATGGATCTTCGTTTTCAGAGAGCCGGCTGACCAGCACACCACAGACAAGAGTCTCCCAAGGCCCCTCTAGGCCCAAGGCGCTTCAACATGATGAACAACAAATACATTAAATACAACAAATACATTAAAAGTCTAGGATGGGTGAAACCATGATCTGGAGACTAGTTTTACTGCATCGACACCCAAATAAACATGTCATTTGAAAATGTGCAACCTAAAAACTCCTTCTATTGTCCTTTTTTCTCGGACATGACTAAAATAGCAATGATCTGCATTAAAAGCAGGTAGAAAAGAAAGACACAACTTTGACCTAGAAGAATGTGACACTTTGGATTGTGAAAGGAGAATAAATAACATTTTCTGGGAGCAGCCTCCGTCCCAGGAGGTCTTAGGTGATTAAATATAACTACTCGAACAAATAGTCCCTCTCCTCTGGGGAGAACTGGTTCTTGTTCCGCTACTCCCAGGACAAACTGTGCAAAGCCAATTAGTCAAATAGCCTGCACCAGATTAAAACCTTCTTTGGCCTCCTCTGGAAAAGCCTAGTCTGGCCTCTGCTAAAACCACCCAGGACGGCCCTACCTATTTGGAGCACGACGTCAACCAAAGGAAGCCCCGGGCCACAGCTCGTCTGCTGGAAGGGCTCCACTGGGTCCGGCTCTCTGTCTGTTCAGTTTCCAGTACTCCTTACTCATAACAGCCCTCTGTTGAGGCACTTCCTTCAACTAGACCCCCTTCAGCTGGTCTTCTTTGGACTCTGGACGTTCCTCAAATGAGCTCTAAAGTCATAGATTAGTAGGCTTAGGAAGGGTCTCAGGTATATTTTCTTTTCTTTTTTTCCTTTAAGGATTTTATTTATTAATCGGACAGAGAGAGCATAGCAGGGGGAGCAGCAGGGAGAGGGAGAGGGAGAAGCAGACTCCCCGCTGAGCAGGGAGTCCAATGCAGGGCTCTAATCCAGGACCCTGGGCTCATGACCTGAGCTGAAGGCAGATGCTTAACCGAATGAACCACTCAGGCATATTTTCCTCCAATCTTTCTTTTATAGGTGAGACACTGAGAAAGACAGTCACTTGCCCAAAGTGACAACAGAGCCTGGACCAGGGCAGAACTAGAACTCAGGCCTGCCAAGTCTCCGCCTCTTCTCTGCTTTCCTCTCTTCCATGTCTCTCCTGGAGAGGGAAGGAAAGGGGCACCCTTGGGGAGAAAGGAGACAGCAGCTTTTTTACCTATACACTAGAACAGCCACAGTTTCAGGAATCCCTAAATCCATGAGAACGTCAAGGTCCCCTCCAGGTGCGCAACTAATGGGTGGAGATTTCACTGAATTTAAATTGTGATGCAATTTTTTTTCTTTTAATTAATTGAGTCATTTTAAAAAATCTTTTCTTGTTTGTATTTGTTTTTGTTTTTCTGTTTTTTTGTTAGAGAGAACACACCCACAAATGGGGGTAGAGGAGGAGGTGCAGAAGGAAAGAAAGAATCTCCAGCAAGCTCCACACCCATCCCTGAGCCCAACTCAGGGCTCCGTCTCGTCTCACCACCATGAGCTCATGACCCGAGTCAAAATCAAGTTGGATGCTTAATCCACTGAGACACCCTGGTGCCCCTAAAATCTTTCTGATGCATCCCCTAAATAATAACTGAGTTACAAAGCTGCAAAGAAGACAGAATTTTTTCAAAAAATCCTGGTGTCCTCCTTCTAGAAATAATTCAAGGACAAGTAAATAAAAAAACCTTACTTCATTCACCTAATTGGATAAATCTCCCAATAGATCTTTCCATGACGCCAGTAACAGAAAATGGAATCTTCCATTTAATATTTCAATGTGGAAAAATATTTTCTAAACAATACAGACCTTAAGAAATCATTTTAGCTTCAATCTAGCTTTAAAAAGAAAAAAAAAGTTACATTACTTCATGGTTTTGCAATTCCTCTTAGAACACGGTCACAAATTAGAAGAATAGATTTTCATGGGTAGCAATACAAATCTTTTAAAGGAAGAATAGTGGGCCTATGTGTTCATTTCCTTACTACCTCACTTGCATGGGGATGATTCCCATTGTCTGCATGTGATAAGCTACTTCATTTTTATATCACATATAGAATTGCCAAATTATAAGGCTAAACAGCATGTGCATCCAAAGTCCTAGAGCCTGGCTCCCTCACCTTGCAGATGAGAGAAGTGAGACACAGGGAAGTCCTCAGGCACACCCAAGGTCAAAGAGCTAATTAGCCTCAGAGCCAGAAATAGAACCCACATCTCCTGACTCCCCAGAATGTATGCTGTTAATCAGTTTCACAGTTTATAAAGCCTCTTCTATTATCAGTTTCCATGAGACATATGAAAATTATAATGGCATTATTTTTTAATAGATTTTAATTATTTGTCAGAGAGAGAGAGCACAACCAGGGGGAGCAGCAGGCAGAGGGAGAAGCAGGCTCTCTGTTGAGCAAGGAGTCCCGATGTGGGGCTCGATCCCAGGACCCTGGGATCATGACCTTAGCTGAAGGCATACAGACTCAGCTACCCAGGCATCCCTAATGGTATTATTTCTAACAAATGTTTTCTCCTTATAGTTACACATTCAATGCATATATGTGTAACATCATAATATATATAGTTTGTCAGTGACTGTCCCCATGGGATCCTTAAAATATCACAATTATTGTAGGGGTGGGAGGAAAGAGTCCAGGTGTAAAGCTCAGATGGGATGCAGTATTCAAGCCCCAATTCTGTTGTGTATAAGATAGTAAAGTTGGTTAGGTTGTTTGATCTACTTAAGTCTTTGAGCCTCAATGTCCTCATCTAAAAATGGAACCATTAATGCCTACTTTAGTAACATGAATGCAAAGCCCCTAAGATAGTGTCTGGATTTGGAGGCGCTGAGGAGAGAATTTCTTTTGACATTAGAAATCTACCATATTTCTGGGCTGTCTAAATTTATTAACTCATTCATTCATAAAATATTTATTAGGCTCCTTCTGTAACCGAACATTGTTCTAGATGCTGGAGATACAGCAGTGAACCAGATGGACAATACCCTGGGGGCATCACGGGGACACACAATGAAGCTGATTTCACACGTGTTAGAAAAAATGCAAAATGGACTCAGCTCCTACTAAGGGAACCACGGCCATTGCTGGGACTATGCTCTCGGAATCAGCAAGCAGGAAGCAAGTCCTTCTCCCAACTCTGGCCTCCAGGCTCCCTCTAGTGCCCCCTACCGACAGAGTCTTGCAGAGTCTTGCCGAGCGCCGCTAGCAAAGCAGAAACCGGGTTTGCAGTCCCAGCCCCAGCATCACAACCAAAGCATCAGGGGTAGGTTTGGATCTTAAAGACGGTATTTTAATAGCTAACACAGACACATCCTAAGGAAGCTGATCATTTGTCTTCCTTTAATCACAGGGTAAAGTTACTGGGCCTCGGTCTTTCTTCGCAAATTTGAAAAGGACACTTGCTGTCTACTGCTTAGAATTCTGAAACTTAGCTTGTGAAACCAGTTACTCAAAACAGTGCACACTTGTGTAATTTCTTTTATTTCTCCCAAGAAAACATCTCAGTAGGAGTTCATTTATTTCTAACTATTTTAATATTGCAATAAGTTTAATCAAATGACATGTGGAAAAGGGGGGAGGAAAGTGAAGGATTCAGAAGGTAAGAGAGACCTACAGAGAAAGAACTGGAAAAGCAGTTTGGTTAAAACGACAACCAAGAAAAACTTTGGCAGGAGACTGAAGTCCTTATGGAGAATTACGGAAAATTTTTCTTAAGTTTTACCAAGTGGTGCAAACACTAGTCTAATCCATCCCCCTACAATATCTACAATAAAATTTGTATCCCTCACAAGTGTTGGTGAACTTGGGCTTTAGTAGTAGTAGTAGTAGTAGTAGTAATATATACATTGGCACAAAAGACAAAAAGGACACAAGAATACATTGTAATAATTATGTTATCCTTACATTCCTATCTCCCAATTGATAAAAAATAAATATGATGGCAGACATATTGTGGTGGAGCTCATTTTCAGACAACAAAATCCATCTAATTAACACAAGGAGAATCATTCTATATATTATGTGCTGTACCAGATCCACTATGAGGGTGAACAAAAATGGATCCTAGTCTGAGTGTCCAGGAACACCTCCCAAAGCTTCAGTATAGAATCAGGCCCACTAATGGAGCAGCTGCCTCACAGAGTCAGAAAGTCACAAACTGCTTAATGATCCGCATTGGTCACAACCTACACCAGATTGTGGTGGCCAGACCCTGCCCCCTCTGCTATAATCGCTGGAGAAAAACCAGATGTTCCCTCCTCTGGGCTCATGAGCAGAGGTGGTGAAGAGTAGCCTCCAGGAGACGTACTCCCCTTTTACTTCTAAATAGTAAATTTCAAATAGACCTGCAACTGCAAGGGAATCTGTGCAATGTAGCCTTTGACCCACTTTTGGAAAAGACTGGAATGGAAGTTGAGTCAAGCCTCTCCACAGGACTGCCACAGTAGAATTCCTATACATGATAGCAAAACATATGGAAGTCTCTAAAAATAAAAATCATATGGTACTAGCAAAATTTTAGATAAGTGGGGCAAAGGACAAAATTCAGAATCCAAAAGAATCATTGATTGATTCATTGAATCATTGAATCAGTGAACCAGAATCATTGATTGTGAATATTTGCTGATATGAACATATTTAGTTAAAGATAAACATGGCATTTCAAAGTGGTGGAGAAAATACAAGCTACTCAATTAACTAGGTGTTGGAACAACTGGCTAACCATTTACACAACTATAAAGCTACATCCTTCAGACACCACACAGAAAGAAAAAATTCAGATGCCTTGAGGAGCTAAATGTTAAAGAGTATAACTATAAAAGTGTAAGAATCAATTAATTATAAAATAATATCTGTATTGTCTTGGAATGGAAAAGTCTTCTTAAGTGTGCTACAAACTCAGAAATCATAAAAGGGAAAAAGGCTTGACACATTTTGACTCCCTTACATGTAAAACTTCTATATCTCAAAGCCCACTGTATTAAATTAAGACAAGCAACATCCTGGGAGAAAATAATTGCAACATACATGAGATTAATAACCAGAATGTGTCAGAAGTACATACAAATCAGAGAAGCTAAACAACTGAAGGAAAAATTTACCAAAGATATATGCAGGCACTCCTCAAAAAAACACAAATAGTCAAATATATTAAAAGACATTCAACTTAAAATGTTCATCATCACTAGCCATCAGGGAGGTTCAAATTAAAACCACATTGAGATACCACCTCACACCAGTTAGAATGGCCAAAATTAGCAAGACAGGAAACTACGTGTGTTGGAGAGGATGTGGAGAAAGGGGAACCCTCTTACACTGTTGGTGGGAATGCAAGTTGGTGCAGCCACTTTGGAGAACAGTGTGGAGATTCCTCAAGAAATTAAAAATAGAGCTTCCCTA